>JAMPIV010006982.1:0-15000 GCA_024509875.1 Oreohelix idahoensis | reverse complement strand
AAGGTTTGGAGCTGACTTTTGTGGATTGTAGTCATTGCTCATGACTAGCTTCCATACGACAAGACTAGGACATAGGTGGAGCGGTATACAGCCATCTTCGTCTTTTTTTGCCAACTTTTTTTTTATGGCCTGAAAAATTCTCCCAGCTGCTGCTCTTCAGGTAACCAACTCTTCTCTGATACCTTCCTTCCAGTCTATGACAGCTCCAAGGTATTTACAGTAGTGTGTGTCTTGTAATGTCTGTCTACTGGCCGTTTCAAATGTTAATTTAATGGGGGGGGGGGGGGGGGGGGGGGGGGGGGGGGGGGGGGGGGGGGGGTTTAAAAAAGACTTATTTGTCACATGGCAGATATCATCCCTTGTTTTGACATTTGTTTCATTTATGTTCAATGGACACAAGTGAAAATATCTAAATTTAAAAAATGCAAGCGACTTTTCAGTCACCCTATAAATTTCCAGTCCACGTATCTGACCGCGCTGAATCAAGACTAGCTAGGAATCCATCTTACTAATTGATATCATTATGAGTTTTACGCACAAAAACGTTCTGGATTTACTATCTCACGTGATGTTCCACTTCTGGGGCGTACATTAGACATTAACTGCTCTCTAAGAAAAAATGAGAAATCCATTTCTCGGATAGTGATTACATAATCTTGAAGTCTGCGAATAGGGTTTACATTCCTGATGTGAGCCTTTGAAACAGCAACAACCTTACGGCATCTGGTTTTCTTCACTCGTTAACGTGATTCACAATATCAAATTAATTTTCTTTTATTTTGGAATTTTTGCTCTCCCACTCTCTCTAATAACTGTCTTCCTTTATTCTCTCACTCTATCTGTGTTTATCTTTTAAGTTAACTTTCATCCTGTTCCTATCGCTAGCTCACTGTTACTCTGAGTTCTGTTATATTTTTTACTCTTACTCTCTTTCTCTTGTTTCACTCATACTCTCTTTACCTTTATCTTCTCCACTCTCACCATAACTCACTTTACCTTCCCCACTCTCACTATAACTCACTTTACTTTCCCCACTCTCATTATATCTCACTTTGCCTTTCCCACTCTCACTTTAACACACTTCACCTTCCCCACTCTCACTATAACTCACTTTATCTTCCACAGTCTCACTGTAACTCACTTTATCTTCCTCACTCTCACTATAGCTCACTTTATCTTCCTCACTCTTACTATAACTCACTTCTGCACTCTCACTATAACTCACTTTATCTTCCTCACTCTCATTATAACGCACTTTACCTTCCCCACTCTCACTATAAATCATTTTATCTTCCCCACTCTCACTGTGACTCACTTTATCTTCCTTACTCTCATTATAACGCACGTTATCTTCCTCACTCTCACTATAACTCACTTTACCTTCCCACTCTCACTATAACTCGCTTTACCTTCCCCACTCTCACTATAACTCACTTTACCTTTCCCACTCTCACTATTTTTTTTTTTTTTTTTTTGCGTTCGCCCGCTAATACTCGAGGCGAAATCTCAGTTATTATTTTATGTCTTAACCTGACATTGATCCATGTGCAGGCCAATCTGCATCCAAACATTCATATGCTTGTGTAGTGATAGTTTCTGTAGTAATTCTTTTGACATGTTGAAGTGGGCAGCGCTATACCCAACCTCATGTTAGTCGCCTCTTACGACATGCATAAGCCAGGAGTAGTTCTTTCGGTTCTTGTGCGTTTATTCACCGGTTAAATCAAATTCTGGATATTTATTACCCAAACCGATCACCGTACTCTTTCTTGACTGAAAAAAGTGTCATTGTCCTCTCCCCCCTCCCCCGTTGCTTAGAATTTTTTTTAAAACACGCCTGCCGTTCGTAAGGTTGTAGTCACGTAGCACATTCTGCCGTAGGGGAGTGAAGTGTTATAGACTTCGATGTACTGGGTCCCAGCTTCATGAGGTGGGGTGGCCTGTTCCCTTCCTCGCTGCCGTTGCCTTCTCTAACTCAAGATCAGAGGCAGGTACCCTTTTACAGCTGGTTAGACTGATGCGTGACACCTGTTCCCTTCCTCGCTGCCGTTGCCTTCTCTAACTCAAGATCAGAGGCAGGTACCCTTTTACAGCTGGTTTGACTGATGCGTGACACCTGCTCCCTTTCTCGCTGCCGTTGCCTTCTCTAACTCAAGATCAGAGGCAGGTACCCTTTTACAGCTGGTTTGACTGATGCGTGACACCTGTTCCCTTCCTCGCTGCCGTTGCCTTCTCTAACTCAGGATCAGAGTAAGGTACCCATTTACAGCTGTTATGGAGTGTTAGAGACTTCACCATACTAGGTCCAGCATCGAGAGATGGGGTCTACCTAGCTATAAATGGGTACTTAACTTTGAGTTAGGGAAGGAAAAGACAGCGAGGAAGGAAACTGGTCTCCCCACCTCTCGATGCTGGACCTAGTATGGTGAAGTCTCTAACACTCCATAACCAGCTGTAAATGGGTACCTGACTCTGATCCTGAGTTAGAGAAGGCAACGGCAGCGAGGAAGGGAACATGTGTCACGCATCAGTCAAACCACCTGTAAAAGGGTGCCTGACTCTGATCTTGAGTTAGAGAAGGCAACGGCAGCGAGAAAGGGAACAGGTGTCACGCATCAGTCAAACCAGCTGTAAATGGGTACCTGACTCTGATCCTGAGTTAGAGAAGGCAACGGCAGCGAGGAAGGGAACATGTGTCACGCATCAGTCAAACCAGCTGTAAAAGGGTGCCTGACTCTGATCTTGAGTTAGAGAAGGAAACGGCAGCGAGGAAGGGAACAGGTGTCACGCATCAGTCAAACCAGCTGTAAAAGGGTACCTGCCTCTGATCTTGAGTTAGAGAAGGCAACGGCAGCGAGGAAGGGAACAGGTGTCACGCATCAGTCAAACCAGCTGTAAAAGGGTGCCTGATTCTGATCTTGAGTTAGAGAAGGCAACGGCAGCGATTTCCCTTGTTTTCTTTGTACCGTTAACTTGTAGAACTGATTCAATTCCGTTCTATTGGTTTATAAACTTTTTTTTTTAAATACGGTGGGGGAGGGGGGGGGGTTTGAGGGCGGGTCTGTCGTAAGCGTGTCAACTATGAATGCAAGAGAAACGCTTTTTTTTTTAACTTGCCTCCCAAATCACAATGTGAAATCAACATTTTCCAGTCAAGAAAAAGTACGGTTCTCAGTTTTAGATCACTGCCGTAGGGACGCAAAGTGTTACAGACCTGACTAGTGGGGTTTGGGTTTTGGGGGGGGGGGTGGGGGGGGTGGGGGGGGGGGGGGGGGGGGGGGGGGGGTGGGGGGGGGGGGGGGGGGGGGGGGGGGGGGTGGGGGTGGGGGGGGGGGGGGGGAGGGGGGGGGGGAGGGGGGGGGGGGGGGGGGGGGGGGGGGGGGGGTGGTTGGGGGAGGGGGGGGGTGGGGGGGGGGGTTGGGGGGGGGGGGGGTGGGGGGGGGGGGGGGGGGGGGGGGGGGGGGTGGGGGGGGGGGGGGGGGGGGGGGTGGGGTGGGGGAAACTTTGTCTATTTTAGATTCTAGATTGGGATAATCGAATCAGTTTTAAGACATTTCCTCTTTGGGAAGGGGGGAGGGGGGGGGAGAGAGAGAACTGATTCACCACAGATACGCAGCGCCTGGATAGAAGCCAAACAGAAGGACTGTCTAGAATAGTCTAGGTCTCTTAAAATAGACGGTCCAAGGCTCCGTGAGTGGGTGGGTCTAAGGCTCCGTGAGTGGGTGAGGTAGAGGGAAACATGGAGATGGGAACTGGAGACAAGCGGGAAAGAGATAAAGAAGGCTTGGCGAGACCTTGAACGGATGGCACATGATATGTCTCATGATATCTTTTTATTCATCCATACATTCATCTACTGTCTGTCAATCTCTCCAGTTCATGGCATCTTACCACGCCTGCATGTTGATATCTCTATCCATTAATATACCCATTTATAAGGGGGGGGTGCATGTTTATCTCTCTATCCATTTGCGGTAACCGAACGGAATATGTTTGGAACTCATAACCCATGTATACGTCTGCACTGTTTATCTCCTCTGTCTATTCATGCATCCCATTTATACGTCCCTGCATGATTATCTCTCTATTCGTTCATACAGCTGGCTTTATACGTCCTGCATGTCTATCTCTCTATCCATTAATTACATACATTTATCTTGCGTCTGCATGCTTATCTCCTTGTCAAATTCAGGGTCTCCATTCTGCCTATCTCCTCTGATCCATTCATACATCCATCTCCATGCATGGCCTATCTCTATATCCATTCATAAATCTATCCGCCTACATGTCTGCCTCTCCATCTCTGTCCCCCTCACATTCTTCTTGCATATCATCCACCCACAACCACTCAAAAGATATACATAATAAATAAACATGTTGGCTAGCACTGAAAATTGCCGAAGAAATGATACACACTGTGTATAACTAAAATCAGAGATGGCGTAACCAACACAGAGTGGCCATTAAAATCGCGTCCAGAGAGTCTTGAATAGACCTCACAGACTAGATATTCATCAAAACTACATTTGTTACGTTACTCAGAACATGCTACAAGAAAAACCAATTTCACATAACAGTCCTTGCGCCAAACAGGCATTCATTCTGATAAGAGAAATAGCTGGAAAACACCGCATCTGATAATGGAGCATTCAATTGGCTTTTCTTTCTAACACTCTCCTGGACAAACTTTCCCTGCCATTACCAAGGATTGGAAATGGAACTAAGGTGGGATAGTTTTCTTGGCAAGAGTTTAAAATAGAGCGAAGGAACGGGTTTCCATTTCTGTGATATAAAAAAAACAGCCGCTTAATTGGTCTATCAGGAAATAGGAAAAACACACATGCGGGCCCTGAAATTGGCACACAAAATTGCCGCGGTGACAACCCTCAAGTACTGCTAGACGTCAATCATGAAAATAATAAGTTTTTCTTTGCTACTGGAGACAAGCAACGAGCAATTAAAGAATCTGTTGGCTGGAATCGGACATACCTATGTCAGGTGCCGTGCAAGACTGACAGTCCCACGTGAGAGACGCGATTTAACTGTCTCAGAGGTGAATTAAACACGAAAATGTGTTTTTTTATTTCCAGTCAAGTGCCTATTTTCAACCACTTAGATGTAGCTGATTTTAACTATTCAACATGTAACCTGTTTAAGACTATCTCAACATGTAATTTGATTTCAGTTATCTCAAAAATGAACATTCCTATATTTCTCTAGTTGATTCATAAATTTTTCAACTGGGGTGACAACAAACAACCCTGATTTGTATATTACAATAACGTTTAACGAGTGACATAGAGACTTGGGTGTATGTTCAAAACAGTGTTGGAAACAAAGTATTAGTGATTAAAAAGAGGCATCTGTTATGTAATATCCCCTCCACAAACAAAACTTGATTGGGAAAAGTAAAAAAAACAGTAATGCAAGAAAATTCTACATTAAAAAAAAAACACAAATAAACAAATACAAAGACTAGGTAATCGTCAGCATTATTGGACATGGTCATACTACAAGCTTGACGTTCCAGATTAAAGCTTCGGTAAATATGAACCTAAAATAAAATGATAAAAAAAACTAACAAAATCAACATCAGCGGTTTGTCATCATTTATTGCTTGCTTGTTAGTTGACGAAGATTTTTACAGTGTCTAGAAAGAGGTAAATTGCCATAAAGTAGTATCAGACGATCAATCTTGTTGATCAAATTTATGTTTGTAAATATTGCATCAAGATTATAGTGTCTAGAAAGAGGTAAATTGCCATAAAGTAGTATCAGACGATCAATCTTGTTGATCAAATTTATGTTTGTAACATCAAAATTACAGTGTCCAGAAAGAGGTAAATTGCCATAAGGTAGTATCAGACGATTTATCTTGTTGGTCAAGTTTATGTTTGTGACATCAAAATTACAGTGTCCAGAAAGAGGCAAACTGCCATAAGGTAGTATCAGACGATCAATCTTGTTGACCAAGATTACATCTTTGGCATCATTACATGGCACTAAGAAAACGTTCAAACTGCGACACCTGGAGTTTGATCTCTGCATCCTTCAAGTCAGATACGGAATACTTAATCATGGGTATACTAAGCTGAACATAGGTCACATTCCCCTTCCTTATCACACAGCAACAAACTGAGATTTGATAGTCACGTAATCATGGCACGAGATCTGATAGTCTCGTAATCATGGCACGAGATTTGATAGTCACGTAATCATGACACGAGATTTGATAGTCACGTAATCATGGTACGAGATTTGATGGTCTCGTAATCATGGCACAAGATTTGACAGTCACGTAATCATGGCATGAGATTTGACAGTCACGTAATCGTGGCATGAGATTTGACAGTCACGTAATCATGGCATGAGATTTGATAGTCACGTAACCATGGCATGAGATTTGATAGTCACGTAATCATGGCATCAAATTTGATAGTCACGTGATCATGGCATGAGATTTGACAGTTACGTAATCATGGCATGAGATTTGATAGTCACGTAATCATGGCATGATATTTGACAGTCACGTAATCATGGCATGAGATTTAATAGTCACGTAAGCATGGCATGAGATTTGGCAGTCACGTAATCATGGCATGAGATTTGACAATCACGTAATCATGGCACGAGATTTGATAGTCACGTAATCATGGCATGAAATTTGACAGTCACGTAATCGTGGCATGAGATTTGACAATCCCGTAATCATGGCACGAGATTTGATAGTCACGTAATCATGGCACGAGATTTAATAGTCACGTAATCATGACACGAGATTTGATAATCACGTAATCATGGCATGATCAGGTTCACCGCGTGCAAGGAACATCTTACTTCCTTTCTATGAAAACCATATAACCCGGAACCTCTTAGTCTTTTCCTTGTCTCTTTCCCTCTATCACTCTCTATGTCCCTCTCTTTCTTTCTTTCTACCTTGCTGCAAGCCCTGAAAAGGACCACCAGCGAACGTCGGTAACGTAATGAAAGCTTTGAAAAAAGTCATATCCGCAAAAGGACCGTTTACCTGCTATTGGAACTGGAATTACTTTGATTACGGGAAAAGCACAACGTTTTAACTGTGCCTAGGGCGATAATAAGAACAGCATTGCCGTATGTGTGTGCTTGACATCGCAGTCCAGGAATCAGCATAGTAAAGTGACATATGACATGGTGTATACTCTGGCCGGACTACCATTTGCCACTGATGCCACAGGACGATGTTGCCGCTACTTGGACTTACCGAGTTTGAAGGACTTGAATGATCAAACAGCAAGCATATTGTTGTAATGTTTATGGAGTGTCCTGTTACTTTTATCAATACAGGATGTCCCAAATAGTTGGAGTGTTCTCGATAAGTGCTCTGTTTGCTGGGTGCGTTTCGTCATTAACTGGTTTGGTTTTATGCTACAAACTGTTCCGAGCTGTTTCTCTTCAGGATTATGTGTATAATTCCTGGTAAGATTTCCTATAGGTTATCTTTGGGGTTCCTGTTACCATTCTTAGCGACTGGTATTAGATTATATCTAGGGTTTCTTCATAATTGGAGGCAGCTGAGTCATATACAGTTCAATCCCATCTTACGCTGGGGTTAGGTTCTGAGGACACCACGTAAAGTTAAAAAAACGCTTATTGTCAAAATAGTATGCTGTACTTATCAAGCCCTCATAAACCACTAAGTGTTCGAAGAAAAGCTATTTGACATTATTATTCCACTAATTATTTTGTCGAATTTCACTTTTCTGTTCTTCCATCCCCCCCCCCTCCCCCCCCCCCCTCCATATGCTAGACTCAGTCTTATCGTATTTACGCGCCACTGGCGCCATGGAATCCCTGATCTTAGAAGGTCAAACGCAGCCATTTTTTCTCTTAAAAATTTAAACTTGACGCTACTTTTTAAATTCAGCACCTTTAACGACCCCTTCTCTGCCTTTGCAGGCAATGTTTTTCTTACAATAATAGGGGCTTTTTTTAACTTAAAGAATTTAAAGCACGGTAATATAGAATTGTGTTAACAGCACCGTGAAAACACGCTAAGTGAAGCTGTAAGAGTCGCAGTACTGGATTACTTTTTATAATTTTACCTCCTGGGCCACCCGACCGCGTAAAGTTGAATTCGCATAAGTTAAGTCCACATAAGATGCGACCGAACGGTGGGTGCTATGCTTCTTTACCATATCCTGCTTCTAATAGAGGACTTACAGAGCGAGATCAATGCGACTGTTATTGTCCCTCCCCCCTCCCCCCCCCCAGAGCGAGATCAATGCCCCTTTAATTTCCCCAATTTCCCCCCCCCCCCTTTCTCCCCGGGCCCCTTACAATTTCCACATTTGTTCTCTACCCCAGGACATTCCTTCCGTTTTATATCTTGTCTGTCTTGTAATCAGTCGCATAGTTCACGTCGAAAAGATTCCAGTGGCGTCTACGTGGATGTGTATGGCCCCTCGTTTATCCGATCACAAGGAATCACAACAGGCCTAAATACAGGTACACGAATGCCTTCTGTGCAGCACTTGTGCGATTTTCGGAATCAGTCTTTGAATGAAATATGAGACATGAATCTCAATACTAGGGTCGTTACTAGGGTCAATACTAGGGTCGTTACTAGGGTCGACACGAAGATCTTCCACATCTACTTTGCAATTATTGTTAACCTTTAACTATATCCAGTTATAACAGTAAAAAAACTGGATAACCAAAAAGTTTTGTAAGGTGGGCGGACAGGAATTACGTAATATTCAATCTTGTCGCGTCTGTAATTTGATGTGACTAAAACAAAACACTCGTTGCTAAAGTAAGCCAAAATGTGTTTACTCTGTCATTAGTCTGTGATGTTTGATTATACAGTTAATTGCTAACGCAGTTTAAATGGGAACACTGTTATTTATAATTAAGATTTTGATCTTGTGAAGGCCAGAAAATTAGATTGTTACAGTCTATGTTATACAGCGATTGTATTAAACAAAACTTTTTCATATGCAGAAAATGGTAGACTGCAGCTTATTTCACATAAAAACCCAATATCAAACAAAGCAAGCAAGCAAGTGGTTCCTATTTCTTGCGGCAAACTGGATACATGAAAGTGTGAAGGAAAGAAGCTAAAAGCGAAAAGTATTTTTTACATCTTTTTACAGGCCTCTGAACCGTATTTTGGCGTATCGATTTTCTGCTTATTTAATGTTTACAAATGACCTTTAGCTAACCTTTATCAGAAGTAAATAGAGGAAATTCCTCACAGAAGGCCAACAACATGGAAGATAGTGACAACGGCATATCACGTGATTAACCAGGGCCGCTGAAGACATAGCTTAATAGTTATCAGATCAAAAGGTCTCCTCCCGTCTTCCTTTCGTAATCAGCAAAATGAACGACATCATAGCAAAAGACAGTAAACACTAACTCCGGTAAGTAACTAAGTCCACATATAGAGCCCTGGATCCTCCAGGCCAAGAGACCAGGTTAGAAACTAGATCGCGTCACGCTCCAGTCTACCGACCTGCTAAAACGTACCTGACTGCTATTGAGTTTGGGAAGGCACAAGCAGGGAGGAATTGAACTACTGAAATTGGACCAAGTATAGATACAGTTTCTAACACTTGTACTACATTACTGTAGTAATTGGACCAAGTATAGATCAAGTTTCTAACACTTGTACTACATTACTGTAGTAATTGCTATGAGTTACATTTTACCTATAAATGAAAATCCCAAATACTCTTCACATTACACGTACACACATATATATATGGCTGCATGTAGCTAGCTATACTGAAAAAAACAAACGAAAGAAACACTTTAGTTAGTGTGAAGACAGGAGCATTATTTAATACTAGAGTAAACGCCCGTCATATGACGAGAATTAAAAACAAAAGCACCAATACTTAACGGCAATTTTATTTACTCAAATACTTGTGGAAAAATAATGTTAGGTGTGAACATCCGATTGTTCATCAGAAGAGCACCTTGATTTTCTGTTGTTTTAATCGGCCGAATAGTTCATAACATCACTGGGATCTTCAGATACTATTTGATCGGAACTATAATAGATCTTTAGCTAACCCGGAAGTTTTGTCATAATTTCTCTATTCAAATCTAAAGCTTCCTTAATCTTGGTGCATAAAATTACTCTTTGGAGGAAATAAACGTCCGTAGACATTAAGTGTGAGTATTTATACATCTCTAAACACTTGTTTACGAAGATACATATTTAAACAATTTCGCTACAATTGTCTCTTCATCAGATACAATTCACTTAGGTGGTGACAGTTGGAATAGTTATCAACATTGTCTTCCATTTTTTTTTTAATTCCCGTATTAAAAACCAAAATATTTGCTTTACATCCGATGTTAAACAAAGTCTGAACATGCACGCAGTTCGAAGAGAGATGTTATTGTCGCATACACACCAAGCTTTGCGCATTTTTCTTTGACGAGTGTTAATATCTTTGGGAGCGTTACAAACGGAAAGAATGACAGAATGAGCTGGAAAACTATATTAATTGAAATGTAATATAGGCTTGTTTGTACTTCTGCCCTGAACTACTGTAGCGGATAGATGAAGGATAGGCCTGAAAGGAAATACACATCTAAATGGGGGAAGATTTGGTGACTTACGGTCCAACAGATGATAGGTAAAAAGATAACATCGTCTGCTCTAATTGAGTTGGTAAACAATACTATTCCGAGTTGATAAACAATACTATTCCGAGGTGGTAAACAATACTATTCCGTGTCAACAAAACAAACATAGTCAGGAGACCTCTGCTGAGCCTTGGACTTGCGAGGTACGCGAATTCAATGTAATTATTGCGCCTAGTCGATACCGAACTAAGGCAGAGCCTTAATGGCTCGAATACTCAGTGTTTGATTACCATTCTCCGATACCAATCTACTTTCCGGAAGTCACGACAAGAGTGAATCCATCTACTGTTCACGTGACTTGGAGCACTCAAGCGCGGATCAAATCTTCGATAAGTAATCACAGTAATGGTTACTGTCACGTGATCTCAAAATACACTCAACTGCGTGGTCACATTGTCCAGGCTATCGTAAATGTTATATTAACAAACAACGTGGGACAACGTAGCGTGTGAAACTCCGATGGAATCGAAAGGGGGGGCAATGAACGAGACAACTGTGATCTGTACGGCACACTCTAACAGTCGACTGTGGAAGTTTGGGCACGGGTTTTCCTTTCTCATTTCGTAAAAACTTAGCGTCATCGTCAAGTCAAATGAACTCATGGAAATAGGTAAAAATATCATGAAAACAAATAAAGGTAAAAAACCATAGAAACAGATAAGGACAAAAACAGGTTTTAGGAGCCACTGTCGGTGCTGGATACAGACAAAGAGTTGGCCTACTACTTTCTCAGGCAAATCATAAAAGGTGGTCAATATGAGGTTGTACACGAGGCTGACGACCAACATGAGGTTGTACACGAGGCTGACAACCAATATGAGGTTGTACACGAGGCTGACGACCAATATGAGGTTGTACACGAGGCTGACGACCAATATGAGGTTGTACACGAGGCTGACGACCAATATGAGGTTGTACACGAGGCTGACGACCAATATGAGGTTGTACACGTGGCTGACGACCAATATGAGGTTGTACATGGAGGCTGACGACCAATATGAGGTTGTACACGTGGGGCTGACGACCAATATGAGGTTGTACATGGAGGCTGACGACCAATATGAGGTTGTACACGAGGCTGACGACCAATATGAGGTTGTACAAGAGGCTGACGACCAGTATGAGGTTGTACATGGAGGCTGATGACCTTATCATGCAAAACATATCCTCCATACATTCTGTTGTACAGACTAGACAAACACATAACATATCCTCCATACATTCTGTTGTGCAGACTAGACAAACACATAACATATCCTCCATACATTCTGTTGTGCAGACTAGACAAACACATAACATATCCTCCATACATTCTGTTGTGCAGATTAGACAAACACATAACATATCCTCCATACATTCTGTTGTGCAGACTAGACAAACACAAAACATATCCTCCATACATTCTCTTGTGCAGACTAGACAAGCACAAAACATATCCTCCATACTTTCTGTTGTGCAGACTAGACAAGCACAAAACATATCCTCCATACATTCTCTTGTGCAGATTAGACAAGCACAAAACATATCCTCCATACATTCTCTTGTGCAGATTAGACAAGCACAAAACATATCCTCCATACATTCTCTTGTGCAGATTAGACAAGCACAAAACATATCCTCCATACATTCTCTTGTGCAGACTAGTCAAGCCACAAAACATATCCTCCATACATTCTCTTGTGCAGACTAGACAAGCACAAAACATATCCTCCATACATTCTGTTGTGCAGATTAGACAAGCACAAAACATATCCTCCATACATAACATATCCTCCATACATTCTGTTGTGCAGACTAGACAAGCACAAAACATATCCTCATACATTCTCTTGTGCAGATTAGACAAGCACAAAACATATCCTCCATACATTCTCTTGTGCAGACTAGACAAGCACAAAACATATCCTCCATACATTCTGTTGTGCAGACTAGACAAGCACAAAACATATCCTCCATACATTCTCTTGTGCAGACTATACAAGCACAAAACATATCCTCCATACATTCTCTTGTGCAGACTAGACAAGCACAAAACATATCCTCCATACATTCTCTTGTGCAGATTAGACAAGCACAAAACATATCCTCCATACATTCTCTTGTGCAGACTATACAAGCACAAAACATATCCTTCATACATTCTCTTGTGCAGACTATACAAGCACAAAACATATCCTTCATACATTCTCTTGTGCAGACTAGACAAGCACAAAACATATCCTCCATACATTCTCTTGTGCAGACTATACAAGCACAAAACATATCCTTCATACATTCTCTTGTGCAGACTATACAAGCACAAAACATATCCTTCATACATTCTCTTGTGGTAAAAAAAAAAATGGTTTCAGCTCTCGGTGATGAGTTTGAGCGCCAAAGGTTGGAAAACGCATCCAGAAATTAAAATAAATAAAGGAATGCGATTTAGATCTTTAATAAAAAATGGTTTTTAAAATTGAGGCAGGCAGCAGTCGTGACATTAGTGCTCGGGTTCAACCTGGTCAGATCTATTTTTCATATAGAGTTAAAAGGCAATAAGAGAAGAGAGTCCAGGAAGTCAATCAAAAACTAATGTAATTTATGACTTTGACAGGGATCTGATCTTAAAATCGTACACTGGTGGTCATACAACGATCTGCGCGAGCATGCCACCTACTCCGCCGTTGTAGACTACACAAATGGCAGTCTGTTTGATTGTCTGAGTGTACCACGTGTGGTTCTGCGCTGGGGAACCTCTTTGGAGACAAGGATCATTAGGCCAATGCTCACTCAGGCACTTTCGTAGGAGGCCACTAATGTGAGTTGTGTGTGGACGGTGGCAACCTCGTCACATTATTAAACACATCTGCTACAGTACCACTGCTACAGTTACCACAAATTACACGAGACTACAGTGCTTTGTCGTAGGCTTTCTACAAGTTGGTCAACTGTCATGGCGGCTTTTTTCTCCATGTGCAACATAGAAGGAATGTATGATTTTACAAACGTAGCGACGTTTATAATAAAATCACCATACACAAAAGTTTACCGCTGTATGACCTCTGGAAATTCTTCATGAGAATCGTCTTTCATTTATATCTACCCATTCTCCCAAACGAACTATACAAGGTTCTACTTGTTATGCTACCACGTAATAATTTGTGTGGGTACTGACCAGTAATATCACGAGGAAAACAGTAAGACGAAACATAATTACGTTTTGTTCAAGTCAGTGTGATAAACCGTTATCAGACTGCTGTCACGTGGTTGCTGTTTTCTGATACACTTTTACCGGCAGGGCCAGGTAATAAAACCTGCTCAGGGGATGAAACGCCCAGTTATAAACTTCGAGAAATGTCCGTGACAGAGAGCGCCTTCTTGTTGGGGAAATTTGGCAGGGAACTTATTTGACGGATGTTTGTATTACTGAGAATGGGGAATTAATGCCAGACACGTGATTTAAATGGCGCCATAACGAGGCAGGAGAGAGACAGGCAGACAGAGAGAAGATAGTGTATGTGAGTGAGAGAGAGAGAGAGTGGGGGGGGGGGAGGAGGGATAAAAAAACAAAGGGTTGGAATTTTTTTTAAAAAAAAAATAAATGCATTCGGGAAATGTGGAATAAAGAATAATTACGCAACGACTTGAGGATAACAGGGCATGGCGATATTTCATAAGTTCCCAAAATTAGAAACCTCAAGGAGCCAGAGTGATGAGACAAGGGAGGACAGAGGTGATGAGGACAGGGAGACTAGTGAGCATGTGGGAGTAATGAGAATACAAGAGACTAAGAATGCGGAGTGGTCAGACAATGAGCATTTACGTGTTGCGATAGGGAAGACTGAGAAATGTGGAGAGTGTGTGAGGTCAGGAGTGATGAGGACACGTAGCATTAAGAGTTGAGAACATGAAGACAGGAATGTAGAGCGTGGGTGTGGGACATGGAGGAGATCAGAGAATATTGAGATGGGACCATGACAAAGAGCATTAAGGAGTTGAGATATGGAGACTGTGAATGGGAGGGTGGTTGAGACAGAGAAATGTGAGAGTGGATGTGACAGATGACATGTGAAATTGATTTTGGAGACCAGAGAATGTTGAGAGTGATAGACCAGTAGTATGTGAGAGTGGTGAAGAAAGAGAATGTGAGAGTGGATAAGACAGAGAATGTGAGTGTGATGAGACAGAGAATGTGGGTGTAGTGGTGAGACAGAGAATGGGAGAGTGGTGAGACAGTGATGTGGAGAGTGGTGAGACTTGAACGAATGTGAGGTGGGTGTGAGACAGGGAGACAGATAATGTGAGATGACAGACAAAGAGCATTAAGTGTTGAGATATGGAGACTGAGAATGTGAGAGTGATGAGACAGAGAATTGAGAG
>JAMPIV010006981.1:0-52017 GCA_024509875.1 Oreohelix idahoensis | reverse complement strand
TAAGATGAGAGCGATTGAGTTGTAAGAGTCTATAGTCATAACAACTACAGACAGATAAACAATTTAATTATTCCACCACACTTGACAACACTGTGACACTCACATACCAAAAACACTCTACGAGATAGCTTAAAGGAGTCACTGATAACTTTTCAAATAACAATATGTATTCAGTGCTGTCATGAAGGTATATGTGTCCTGATTCAAATACAAAGGAACCAGGAACACAAACAAATAAATTACAATATTAAATGTACATAAGTGTATATAATATGAATATTGTATTTGACATATATATCATAACAGAATGTTTCATATGTGTATTTCAGTTGTGAAGTATGTAATAAATGGAGGTAATATACTTGTTTTAGTATTGTTTCAAGCTGTGGGGGGTGCACTGTTGAGTATCAGTACGATCATGACTTCAATAGTTTGTCTTTATTGGAACTAGTATTGGAGATGTTCAACGGATTTAGTCTGATCATTAAATATCAATATAAAATTTGCGTCCCCTCATAAATTGTTTAATTTTACAAATAGTTCAGGTTTCGCAATGAGAGTGGACATAAAGTTGATCTTCTCCATGCCACACTCTCTTATCTTTCGGATGACTGTAGTAAATGCCTCCTCTGCTCGATAACTTTAATTGAGTTTCAGGATGCCACCCCACTGTTGCTATAATGGACCAAGAGTATGCATATCCACCTCTGGCTTCAGCAAAGCTCTGACCAGTGCGGCCAATAACTTTAAGACCACGTCCTCACAATTCATAGACATAATAAACAGTTTCGTTGACTGGCAATGGATTATAGCACAACTCCGTCTGCCGATGTCTGTAGTGGATGTAAGAATGGTATTGAAGATGGTGATGTACGAAATGTAATCGTAAGAGGCCAGCTGTGAAGGCTCCTGAGATAAAATGTAGTTGAGAATTGTCAGAAGGCCTTTCTTGCTACCACTACGACCTCACACTTAATTTTTTTTTAATGAATGTGGCTACGTAAAGTGTCTAGGGTTATGATATGTAGTGTGGTGTAATAGGTTATAGATATACCCACAGATATTTAACAAGACTAATAATATTAATAAATGTTAAAATACACTGAACTAACTCACGTGTGTAAAATTTTTTGATAGAATTATATTACATTTATTTTGTTCTGGATCAATTTTTTAGATTGACCAGAACTTAAAAGGATTTAGAGATTATGAAAGAAATGCATGGAATATTATATCATAAATGCAATAGTGTACATATATATGTACTATACTAGTTAGTTTTATTAAAATGTTCTAGTAGTCATCTACTTGGGAGGATATTTAATGTTTGTGCTGTTGGGGTGGCCTCATCACACCTGTCTATATTGACTACACAGTGTCCAGAAAATGGTGGGAATTTTTATGGGGTATTTTTAGTAACTACTCGCGTCAAAGCGTTGGTGAATGTCCTCAGACAGACCAGAGGCTCACTCATCTTGTAGTTGTAGCTCTGGTGCTGAAATCTGTTGGTCCCACCTCTCTGTGGCGGGCAATAATGGTGGTCTCTGTCACAAGTACTGCACAGATACACTCGAGTAAAGTCACCAACTGAATAGACACTGCTTTGTTGACAACAGAAACTCACAGCTCTGCAATCAAAGTATGGGCCATGTGTCAAAATCTATTCTCTACCCACGTCTGGACACAACACTGACACAACAACCACATCATACAGACAGGTCAGCTCTCTCTGACCAAACAGCACATTTACCATGGTGGTTTTACATCAGATAGATCCTCCCAGACTATAGATTCTGAAAAATATTTATTAGTTTTCTGCCCTAAAAGAGGATAGGTAATATGTTTCATTATTCTCAACACTTGATCTGTCTTGCCTAACCCTTGCTGGAGTTTATGTACATTGTTGGTCCCTAGACCCTGACTAAGGGCGGGGGGTCTAGAGCAAATCCCTACTTGTTTGTAAGGCTAGATTTCGATATGGCAGTATCAAATCACTCGAACATGAAACAATATTCAAAATATATAAGGAAATAATTTCAATCTTACCAGATTAAGAATAAATAACACTGAATTGCTAGCAAAGCTCAGCTGAGCTGCTGGCTATAGTATGGCGTCCCTAAATTTATTTCCCTTTCTTTCATATGGAAAATCCCCACACTCTTCAAATCTGTGTAATATCACTGAAAAAAGCAATCTATTTATGAATGGCCCCCACTCTTTCAGCGTCTGAGCGCTCAAATGATTTGATAGTCTGTGGCCAATCACTGCCTATAGGTTTTGATTTGTATTTCAAAATTATCCTACACTAAAAGTCATTTCCAGTCAATGCTTTCATTTCAAGTATGGATGGTTATCTGTTAGCCTGTCCGTCTCTACTTTTGTTTCTACAAAAATGTACTTGATTATTGAAACGCAACCATTCTCCATCAAGCCCTCAGCAAAATTTTGTCGTTAAAAGTTATTGGATTTTTACCACAGCTTACCTTTCCAAATTCCCCGTTCTCCCATACTAAACCCAGATTTGATACCACCGATCTTCCAAGGTCGTGTTTTATTTGTGCAAATAGCGCTGACTTGTTTGATTCATAAATCTTTTCGATGATGTGAACAACACAGTCTTTTGTCATGTAACGTTAAATATTCTGCATCCGACTTGTACAATTAAGAATCTTATAGCAGAAATGATTTTACTGCTCAGACATGTCACGGCCAGCCTAAATATTTTTATTTTGCGTTATAATTTCCCCCCCCCCCCCTAAATTAATATTAAGACATAAGCTGTAACGTTTTACATTTTTGTAGTATGTCATCAACATCTGCGTTTAGAACCGCTGAAATAACAAATCAAAGAGCTTGGCTGCGTTCAAAAAGCGTGCAATTTCGACTTCTTGGTCAATACCTCCTGGGTTTCGAAGATGTTCTGTCTGGGTACATCCCCCCAATTGCGTCATACCTTAAACCTTTCTATCTACGCAATGTTGATCTTTCAAATAATATTCCGTTTTTTATCCGATTAATAAACGCTCTCTGTCAAAGCAAGTCACATGTATTTTATCACAGTATCACAGTCGCGTCTGGTGAAGTTAGTGTAATGAATACTATACAGGATTTATTCTGGAATAGTGTGATGCTACGTTATGTGTCTAGGGTATGAGTATGGTGAAGTGTAAGTCACAACAACAGACAGATAAACAATTTAATTTAATCCACTACTCTTGACAACACTGTGACACTCACATACATATAACACTCTACAAAGATATCTTAAAAGAGCCACTGATAAACTTTCAAATAACAATATGTATTCATTACTGGCATGAATGAATATGTGTCCTGATTCAACTACAAGGGAACCAGGAATCACAATCAATTTAAATTACAAGTTATGTACAGAATGTATTTAATATGAATATTGTAGTGACATATATTATTACAAATGTTCTATGTGTGTCATTTGTGTAGTAGTAAAATGAGGTAATACTGGTTTTGTTTTGTTCAAGCTCTGTTGGTATTTGTCATCATGACTTCAATAGTTTGTCTTTAGGGACCAGTATTGGAGATGTTCACAGTTCCTGATTTTAAGACAAGTAAATTCCCCTCTTAATGTTCATTTTTATACAGTTATTTCAAGATGAGGGGACATAATGTTGAGCTCAGCTGGCCAACTCTGCTTATCTTGAGTGATGGCGGCAGGAAAGGACTCCTCTGCTCGAATTCTCCTCTGGGCTCAGGAGACACCTCACTGATAGCTAAAAAGACCAAGGAGTATGCTGTCCGACTCTGGATTCAGCAAATCTCTGACCAGGTGCTGCTCAGTACCATCAAGACCACTGTCCCTGAAATCAAGAAGGATGTACCTTCTACTTCATAACTAATTTATATTCTCTTTTACACTGATCACAATACAGCACAAACATTGCGTTCAGAGCGTTAGGCCAACAGTCAGCTTCATTTGAAATACTTTATTCCAGTATTACCCTTCTTAATGGTTACTACGCCTCTGCACTTCCAGCATTATTTCTTTCTAGTCAATCATCCAGGTGTCAGTGTACTGTTTGGCCATTCCATGCCGTTTTACTTCTCTCCGACACCCTCTGTTCAGGCTGGAGCATTATAGGCTTTACCTCACGTTTGCCACTGAACTACACATATATATATACAGGCATAAATCAACAATTCACATTCAATTTTCATTAAAAGATATTAAATGGTTCAAGCTTACCACAATTCATACGAATAACACAGATACGTTGATTAGCAATGAATTCTGGCACAAACTGGCACAAATTCCAATATGCTTATGTTCAAGGCTTTTATTTTAGCAAAATATGAGCTGGCTTCAACGCACTGATCGCTTTATCAAGCTTATTAAACAATTAGTGGTCTCGAACTAACGCTCCCAAGTGTGTATATCAGCGAGACTGGCCAATGAGCCACGTTTCGACAAGTGTTTGAAAAAATGTTATCTTTTCCCGTCTCCCCTAACAACCAAGATAGTATTTATAGCCCGACCAATCGTGGTTAGGCTTTCATTTGTTGCGCTCCAATCAATTTGGAGTTTACATGGTAGGCTATTTCTGTAACGTAAGGTTTTTTTCAAACACGTTATAAAAAAAATCTTATGAGCAGAAATGATTTTATGCTGTCAGGCACCCCCAATATTTATTTTGGGTATAATTTATTAATTCCTGGACTATTTGCGTAACGTTTTACATATTATTTGTCAGCAAGCCCTAAGGAACCCAAAAATACTAATTTAAAGGAGCTACGTGGCTGCGTTCAAAATATGCAATTCCTTCTACCTCCTGTTTCGAAGATGTGCTGTCTGGGTACTGTTATGTTTTCAACCGTAAACCCATCTAATGTTATCTTTTCTAATAAGAGTCTGTTATGATTTATAAACCTAACTTTGGGAAAGGGTAGTGTATTTTATCACTGTCCGTCTGAAAAAGTTAGGTGTGCTTGGTTTAGACTTTACCACGCGTGATGCCAGCAATTTGTATAGTCGCGCTTCGCGTTTGCATCGTTCCTGATTTCAGCAGCCCTCCCCTCTCGCTATCCTTTAGTCCATCTGTTCGTTATCGTTTTGGTAACGTAATGTAATTATTTTAGTTATTTTAAGGTCATTACGCAGTACGTCCTCAATGCTTTTCCAAGAAAATACAGCACACGTATTACCTTGAAGAAAGCGGGTAATAATATCAGTACCGCTTTTATATCAATCGTGAAAGCGTTACAACAAATTGCAGAATCCTAAGCAGAAAAACAAGGAGGGAATTTTCGAGTACATTCCATTGAGACAGCACTGATCATGTGTACCATTTGCTCTTTCACTTTAATAAATTTTATTTGTTAGGCTTCATATTTACCTAATAATTTATATATGTGGATTAGAAAATTTCATGACACCTCCCCTCTTAAAACAGACATTATATGTCAGTCCTTTATTCTATATACACATAGAGAAATATATTATTATTTCTGGGGTTTACGGTGATTCTCATCACACGGATGGCGGCTTAAAAAATCCGCTCCCAAATTGGTTTTTCCAGATATATACTCAATGCTAAAATTATATGGAGCCAGAAGCAAAGACCATCGGAGTAACCCAGAGTTCTCATGCTTAGCCTGTGCTAAAAACGATTAAGGTTTGTGGTCAGTTTGCAACTTAAATGCCTTCCCATATAGATAAATATTGAATTCTTTATTGCCCATATTACTGCAAGACATTCTTTTTCGCTAGTTGAGTAGTTGATTTCAGCTTTATTCAACTTTCTGCTAGCATATGCCACTGGGCTTAATTCCCCATCCAATGCATCTGATTTCTGTAGTAAAGTTGCACCTAACCCAATATTACTTGCATCCGTCCTTACTATGAATTCTTGACTTAAGTCAGGTAATTTCAAAATGGGTTTACTTGTGAGCTTTTCCTTCAATTCTTGGTAAGTCATTTCACATTGTGGTGTCCATGTAATGCGATCTGGAAGTCCTTTACGTGTCAATTCCGTTAAAGGTGCACATATGGAATTAAAGTTTTTGATATACTTCTGGTAGAAACCACATAATGAGACAAAGGATCTCACGTCCTTCTTGGTTTGTGGTCTCGGGGCTTTCTGTAGTTTCTCTAAATTCTTTGGGTCAGGGGTCATGTTTCCCTGATAAACTGTGTGTCCCAAAAATTCCAATTCTTTACATCCAACGCAACATTTGGTTGGTCGGGCTGTTAAATTTGCCTCCCTAAGTCGATCAAACAGCATGTTCAGAGAGTCAATGTGTTCCTCAAATGTTTCTGTTGCTATAAGGATATCATCCATAAAATTTGTTATACAGGGATTATTCAGAGGATCCAATAATTTTCTCATCATTCTAGAGAAGACACTAGGCGCATTCTTCAATCCAAATGGCAATCTATTAAACTCATAGTGTCCTTCTGAGGTACTAAAAGCTAGGTATGGTCTAACCTCAGGCTTTACTGGAATCTGATAGTATCCTTTACTCAGATCCACTTTTGAGAAATATTTAGCTTTATTTAGTCTGGCAAACAGCTGATTTGTATCCGGCAATGGATCCACCTGTCCTTCTGTAATAGCATTCAGTCTCCTGTAATCTATACAGAGTCTATGTTCTCCAGAGGGCTTCCTTAAAAGTACAACACCGGAACTATACGAAGACTCACTGTGCGAAATAATTCCTTCCTTCAATAGATAGTCTATCTCTTCCTTCAAAGCTTTTTCCTTAGCAAACGGAATCGAATATGGTTTCATACAGACAGGTGTGGAGTCTATGAGTTTCATATCATATTCCAATAGGTTTGTATGCCCTGGTCGGTCTGTTAACACCTCTGCATGATTATTTAGAACCTGTTGCACTCTCTCTTTCTGAGTTTTCGTTAAATGTGTACTGATTTTCACCTGTGCTGCTGTCTCACAGGGGTGTAATGGATATTCAAATGATGAAAGTGGTTCCTTTTTCATCTCCATGGCGATGGACAAGGTCAACAAGTGTGTCTCTTCCTGATGTTCTCTTTCCAAATATTTCTTCAGGAGATTCACATGATAGATTTTTTCTTTCCCCTTCTTATCTATCTTATAATTTGTTCTAGACACCTTCTCTAGAACTGTATATGGACCCTGCCATCCAATTTGTAACTTATTCTGACTCCCGGGCAAAAGAAGCAGTACCTTCTCTCCCACAGCCAAATTTCTGTCTTTCGCCTTCCTGTTATAATAGGCAGCATGTTTCTTCCTGGCTTGTTTCAAATTTTCATTGGCAAGTTTCCAGCCAGTTTTTAACCGAGTGGTCAGCTCATTCACATATTGGTATGAAGATGTAATGTTTCCTCTGCCTTTTCATCAGTCCACGTTCTTAACAAAGCTACATATGGACCTTTAATTGTGTGGACCTATTTGTCCATGCACCGGTATGGTCTCTTCCACTTGAAGCTTTATAATGATGATTGTTACTCCCAGAAGTATCAGTCCACAAAACACGCTACGCTACCAATTATTCTTCTTGGGGGCTGTCTCCCCCACCCCCCCTTCTTAAAATTCTTGATAGTGAGATTTCCCTCTCTTACTTCTCTCTTCCTCCAGTTTAGGTTTATGGGTCCGATTTGAGGGATTGTTTTTCGGATTTATCCTGCGGGTAAGTCATCCTTTTTTGGCACGCTCCGCATAGCTGGCCACTTGCTAAAAAACAGTTCAAGTGATGCTTGTCCGGGAAAAGGGGCTACTCATTTCCATTTGGTCCACTGTTATCCAATTCAACTCTCTCTTATTTATTAATACAGGCCTGATTTTGCCCCATGGCGTGTCCAGGTCCTGATCCATGTTCCCACTTGTGGGTGTTCCCTCATGTGCTATGCTACACCTTTCTACAAAATTCTCAATGTCCCATCTTGCTTTGGGCCAATAATAATTATGAGCCACCTTTTGAATGATGGTACCTATCTTCTCATGGTCCCCATCTGGTTTCACATGTAGGCTCCTTATTAAGTCTGTCCTATATCTTTTTGGAAGAACCAGCTGTCCGTGACCATTGGATCTAGCTCCAGTCTTCCTATACATCAACTTGTTTTTCATGTAGAAATCTCCCTTGCCTGGAGTTGTATGACAAGTTGACAATTTTCTGAAACAAGGCTTGAGTGTTTTATCCCCAGCCTGTGCCTTCCTCATCTCTTCTGGAGTGGTATCTAACATAATATCCTCCTCCTGTCTTGAGGTCGACCTGACCTGAAGGGTTGCCATATACACAGGTTTCCTTCTGCAACGGTCAGTGTCATGATTGTCCATCTGACAAATTTTACACCACCTTTTTCCTTGGTTGAAAAATTAACTGTCATCATATTTCCTTTCATCGAATTGTGGAATTTATTTTTATTTTCATACCGTGGCCTATCAAATTGGTGCTTACCTTTATTTTGATCCTTAGGATCAAATTTATTAAAGTTCTGTGGTGCCCTAAAGTTATCCACCTGTTTCTTTTTATTACCTGTTACCTCTGCTTGAGCTGCTTGATACCTTTCAGCAACATTTAGCAACTCACCCAGCCTCTCTGCACCTTGTTCCATGAGAAACTTTCTCAGGTCTGGAGCCAGGGACTCTCTTAGTTGCTCTATAAGGACCATTTCCTTAAGATCTTGGGTTTTCCCCAGAGAAGTCCATTTCTCCAAGTATGTCTCTATTCGTGCAGAGAACTGGTGATAGGTTTCACCTGACAGTAGTTTAGCATTCCTAAATTTTTTCCTGTAAAACTCTGCATTCTTTTCATACCTTAACAAAAGAGCCTGCTTTAGCATGTCATAATTTTCCTGATCACCTCTGCTCATTTTTGCAAAAACTTCATAAGCTGCCCCACGAAGTCCCTGAGATAACTTTAAGCTCCACCTTTCTCTCTCCAACCCATACGTGGTAGCTAATAGTTCGTACCTATTTATATAGCTCTCAATATCATCGTCTTTCTCAACAAAATGATCTAAATGAAAATTCATAGCTGAGATTGAGGCTCCTTGAGTAACCGTAGCATCAGAGGCAAAGGGACTGGCACCATTTTCAGGAGCATGGCCTTGAAACTCAAACTCCCTTAGTCGTAACTCATGTTCCCTTTGTAATCTTTTATCTTCTGCTTCCCTTTCTGCAGCTTATTTCCTCTCTTCCCTTTCTGCAGCTAATTTCTTCTCTTCCCTTTCTGCAGCTAATTTCTTCTCTTCCCTTTCTGCAGCCATGTCTCTTTCCTCTACTCTTCCTTTCTCAGCCAATCGTTTGTCTTCTCTTTCTGCCTCCAATTTCTTAGCCTCTTTGTCAGCCTCAATCTGCAACCTCTTAGTCTCAGCCTCAGCTTCAAATTGTAACTTCTTAATTTCCCTTTCAGCCTCTAACCTTCTTTCGGCTTCTTTTTCTAATCTTCTTTCTTCGCGTTCAATAAATTTGTCACATTCCGTTGTGACATAGGCAACCATAACTTGCCCATCTAATCCTAACTCTTTTGCAGTCTGAACCGCAGCAGATCGAAATTTGGCCAGGTCCGCCATTGTCTATCAGGTAAATTTTTATAATGTCTACCCAACAATTCAATTTCTAATGGACAACACAGGCACCGTGAGCTCAACCTTATTTAATTCCACCCAAGGATACCTTTTAATTCTTATATTCCCTGAAGTGAATTACCCCCAATATTTTTAATAGGGAAAGATTCAAAATCCCAAGAGCGAGACCCCAATATATGTGGTGATGTGGGATGTTATAAATACTTATAGGGAACTTAGTGTACTGACTGAGATCAGCTGTGAAGGTATCTATATCTATTAAGAGTAGTGTATTATAGATAACCTTACTTGCTACCACATATCTATAAATCTCAGTCAGAATTATTCTGGAATAGTGTGATGCTACGTTATGTGTCTAGGGTATGTGTATGATGAAGTGTAAGTCACAACAACAGACAGATAAACAATTTAATTTAATCCACTACTCTTAACAACACTGTGACACTCACATACAAATAACACTCTATGAGAATATCTTAAAGAAGTCACTCGTAACTTTTCAAATAACAATATGTATTCATTACTGGCATGAATGAATATGTGTCCTGATTCAACTACAAGGGAACCAGGAATCACAATCAATTTAAATTACAAGTTATGTACAGAATGTATTTAATATGAATATTGTAGTGACATATATTATTACAAATGTTCTATGTGTGTCAGTTGTGTAGTAGTAAAATGAGGTAATACTGGTTTTGTTTTGTTCAAGCTCTGTTGGTATTTGTCATCATGACTTCAATAGTTTGTCTTTAGAGACTAGTATTGGAGATGTTCTCAGTTCCTGATTTTAAGACAAGTAAATTCCCCTCTGACTATTATTTTTCCAAAGTCATTTCAAGATGAGGGGACAGAATTTTGAGCTCAGCTGGCCACATCAGCTTATCTTGCGTGATGGCGGCAGGAAAAGACTCCTCTGCTCGATTCTCCTCTGGGCTCAGGAGACACCTCACTGATAGCTAAAAAGACCAAGGAGTATGCTGTCCGACTCTGGATTCAGCAAAGCTCTGACCAGGTGCTGCTCACTACCATCAAGACCACTGTCCCTGAAATCAAGAAGGATGTACCTTCTCCTTCATAACTAATTTATATTCTCTTTTACACTGATCACAATACATCACAAACATTGCGTTCAGAGCGTTAGGCCAACAGTCAGCTTCATCTGAAATACTTTATTCCAGTATTACCCTTCTTAATGGTTACTACGCCTCTGCACTTCCAGCATTATTTCTTTCTAGTCAATCATCCAGGTGTCAGTGTACTGTTGGGCCATTCCATGCCGTTTTACTTCTCTCCGACACCCTCTGTTCAGGCTGGAGCATTTTAGGCTTTACCTCACGTTTGCCACTGAACTACACATATATATACAGGCATAAATCAACAATTCACATTCAATTTTCATTAAAAGATATTAAATGGTTCAAGCTTACCACAATTCATACGAATAACACAGATACGTTGATTAGCAATGAATTCTGGCACAAACTGGCACAAATTCCTATCTGCTTATGTTCCAGGCTTTTATTTTACACAAATATGAAGCTGGCTTCAAACGCACTGTATGCTTTATCATCAAGCTTCTTTAAACAAGTGGTCTCGAACTAAACGCTCCCCAAGTGTGTATATCAGGCGAGACTGGGCCAATGCGCCCCGTTCCGACAAGTGTTTTGAAAAAATTGTTTTACACCTTTTCCCGTCTCCCCTAACAACCAAGATAGTATTTATAGCCCGACCAATCGTGGTTAGGCTTTCATTTGTTGCGCTCCAATCAATTTGGAGTTTACATGGTAGGCTATTTCTGTAACGTAAATTTTTTTCAAACACGTTATAAAAAATTTTATGAGCAGAAATGATTTTATGCTGTCAGGCACCCCCAATATTTTATTTTGGGTATAATTAATTAATTCCTGGACTATTTGCGTAACGTTTTACATATTATTTGTCAGCAAGCCCTAAGGAACCCAAAAATACTAATTTAAAGGAGCTCCGTGGCTGCGTTCAAAATATGCAATTTCTTCTACTCCTTCTGTTTTGGGAAGGTTTTTGCTGTCTGGGTATTGTTTATGTGTGTTCAATACGATAAACCCATTCCTATTGTTTATCTTTTCTAATAAGAGTCTTGTTAAGATTTTAAAGAACACCCTAACTCTAGGAAAAAGGGTAGTGTATTTTAATCACGGTCTCCGTCTGGAAAAGTGTAGTGCTTGTAGACTTACACGCGTGAAGCCACATACATGTTATATCGCGCGTACGAACCTACTAGCGTGCTTGCATGCGTTCCTGATTTTCAGCCCTCCCCTCTCGCTATCCTTTTGTCCAATCCTGTTAGTCGTTCGTTTTGGTACTCGTTACTGTAATAAATGTTAGGATTAATTTTAGGTCATTACCGCAGTTACGTCTCAAATGCCTTTTTCCAAGAAATGCAGCACACGTTTCATTGAAGAAGGCGGGTAATAATACAGTAAGCTTTTATATCAACGTGAAAGCGTTACAATTTGCAGACGAAGCAGAAAACAAGGGGGATTTCGAGTACATTCTTTGTGACAGCACTGTCATTTTACCATTGCTCTTCTCTTTATTAATTTTATTTGTTAGGCTTCATATTTACCTAATAATTTCTATATGTGGATTAGAATATTTCATGACAGTGAACCGCGGTACTGAGCCCATCATCAGTAAGGAATCAGCACCTACGCATTACTTGGTATCCTTAGACAGGTTTATCTTCCACATATTTTACCGTTTGGTAATCTCATGTCCCAATTTCACTACAGACGGCGGGGCAGGCAAAGACATAACATTCAGAATGATACACTGGTCTCAACGAACAGCCTTTTTATAGCTCTATATAACAACAATCTTGTGAACATACTCTCTGAATTTCGGGAGCACATACGCAGCTCTACCCAATTAAACCTGTCTATACATCTTTCAGAAAAGTACTGGCTTTTCACGTGCTTCTCTATGTTGCGGATGATAGTATTATATAGCCCGACCAATCGTGTTTAGTCTTATATTTGTTGCGCTCCAATCAATTAGGAGTTAACATGGTAGGCTATTTCCGTAACGTAAGGTTTTTTCAAACACGTTATAAAAAAATTTTATGAGCAGAAATGAAAAATTTCATGCTGTCAAGGCATCCCCACAAATTTTAATTTGGTTAAATTATGGTAATTCCTAGACTATTTGCGTAACGTTTTACATATTCTATTGTCCAGCAAGCCCTAAGGCACCCAATAAACCAATTAAAAAGAGCTAAGTGGCTGCGTTCAAAATATGCATTTTCTTTCTACCCATCCTTTTTCCGAAGAGGTGCTGTCCTGGGTACTGTAAATGTTTTTCAAACGTAATCGCCATCTCAGTTATCTTTTTTTCTAAATAAGCTTTTTTCAGATTTTAAAACCTAACTCTGGGAAGGTTATAGTTTTTTATCACTGTCCGACTAAAAAAAGTTAGTGCATGGCCTTACACGCGTGATGGCAGCAATTGTTGTTATCGCGCGAACCGTGTTAAGTGATTGCATGCTTCCTGCCCCTCTCTCCCGCTGCCTTTATTCAGTCTTTAGTTAACGCTGTGTGATGGGATGAATGTGTAGTGAAATTGACAGAGTATACAAGGTGTATAAAATACCTCCAAAGATAACATGTTAAGGATAAAAACCTAATGCGTAGGGTGCTTGATAGTACATAATTCGCCCAGGACCGCGGAGGTCATTCAAATCCTCCCATAAAAAAATTGCCCTATGATAGGACAGGAGGGGAACGGCGGATCAAAAAGGAAAAAAATATGACTGGAAAGATTGCGTGAGACTGGAAAGGCTAAGGAGACGCAATTGGGGGGGATGGAGGAAAGTAAAAATTCACGTCCCCCAAATTGACACGAGGGACGGAATGGACGCTTTTGCGATACCAAGCCCTTGATTTGAATTCAGCGGCTAAACGCAGATGTTCGAAATATTACAAAATTTAAAAGTATTTTTTTCTTAATATTAATGTTAGGAATATAAAAATTAGCTGGCCGGATGGCCCATTCTGAGCAGTGAACTAATATGTTCTTAATTTTACAAACGGATAGATAATATTGAAGATAATGACAAAAGACAGTGTTGTTCACATCATCGACAGACTGTATTGAATCTAAAAGTGTCGCTATTTGCACAAAAAAAACACGACCTCGAGACGCAGGTGTTCAAATCTACTTAGTATGGAAGAGAAAGGGATTTTGGTGGTGGCTGTGTCTAAAAATAACTTTTAACGACAAAATTTTGGAGGGGAGAGGAAAGATGTTCCAAAAATCGAGTACAATTTGTAAAAACACATGTAGAGACGGACAGACTAACAGATAACCATCCATACTTGACTGAAGCATGACTGAAATGACTTTAGGGTAGGAAATTTGAATTTAAAATAAACCTAGGCAGTGATTGGCCACAGACAATCATATTATTAGCGCTCAGACGCGAAAGTGGGGCCATTCTTCAATAGTTGTTCAGTGATAGACACAGATTTTAAAGTGTGGGGATTTCCATATGAAAGAAAGTGAAAGAAGTTTAGGGACGCCATACTATAGCCAGCAGCTCAGCTGAGTTTTGCTAGCAATTCTGTGTTATTTATTCATAATCTGGTAAGATTGAAATTATTTCTTTATATTTTGAATATTGTTTCATGTTCGAGTGATTTGATACTGCCATATCGAAATCTAGCCTTACAAACAAGTAGGGATTTGCTCTAGACCCCCCGCCCTAGTCAGGGTCTAGGGACCAACAATGTACATAAACTCCAGCAAGGGTTAGGAAAGACAGATCAAGTGTTGGGAATAATGAAACATATTACCTATCCTCTTTTAGGGCAGACAACTAATAAATATTTTTCAGAATCTATAGTCTGGGAGGGATCTATCTGATTAAAAACCACCAAGGTAAATGTGGCTGTTTGGTCAGAGAGATCTGACCTGTCTGTATGATGTGGTTGTTGTGTCAGTGTTGTGTCCAGACGTGGGTAGAGAATAGATTTTGACACATGGCCCATACTTTGATTGCAGAGCTGTGAGTTTCTGTTGTCAACAAAGCAGTGTCTATCAGTTGGTGACTTTACTCGAGTGTATCTGTGCAGTACTTGTGACAGAGACCACCATTATTGCCCGCCAGCACGGAGAGGTGGGACCACCAGATTTCAGCACCAGAGCTACAACTACAAGATGAGTGAGCCTCTGGTCTGCTGGACATTCACCAACGCTTTGTAGTTACTAATAGCCCCATAAAAATTCCCACCATTTTCTGGACACTGTGTAGTCAATATAGACAGGTGTGATGAGGCCACCCCAACAGCACAAACATTAACTATCCTCCCAAGTAGATGACTACTAGAACATTTTAATAAAACTAACTAGTATAGTACATATATATGTACACTATTGCATTTATGATATAATATTCCATGCATTTCTTTCATAATCTCTAATCCTTTTAAGTTCTGGTCAATCTAAAAAATTGATCCAGAACAAAATAAATGTAATATAATTCTATCAAAAAAATTTTACACACGTGAGTTAGTTCAGTGTATTTTAACATTTATTAATATTATTAGTCTTGTTAAATATCTGTGGGTATATCTATAACCTATTACACCACACTACATATCATAACCCTAGACACTTTACGTAGCTACAGTCATTAAAAAAAAAAAAAATAGTGTGAGGTCGTAGTGGTAGCAAGAAAGGCCTTCTGACAATTCACAACTACATTTTATCTCAGGAGCCTTCACAGCTGGCCTCATACAATTACATTTAGTAATATCACCATCATACAATACCATCAAACACCCACTACATAAATTGGGGTCTTGTCCAGGGATAATTAGCCCAACAGTAATATTAGGATCTCCTGGTGGGAGAAATAAAAGTAGGGAAATAAATTGTAAAATTCCCTTTAAAATTAAAAGTGTCCCTGCAGATAAAAGTTGGTGATCTTCACAGCCAGTAATAATTAATTAGTTAACTGGTTAGTTAGAATTAGTTAGACTATAGTCATAAGAAGTACTTAGTGTATTTACTGGTTAGAGAGTTAGCTTGTATATTATTATATTGTCTAAAAAGTATGGCGGAGCTGGCAAAATTTAGATCAGCTGCTGTGCTCACCGCGAAGGAGATGGGAATGGATGGTCAAATTTTAATTCAATATGTAACGGCTGAATGTGATAAATATATTGAACGGGAAGAAAGGAGATTAGAAAAAGAGGCTGAAAAGAAAATTAGAGGCTGAAAAGGTGTTAGCTGAAGAGAAGAGGTTACAAATTGAGGCTGATAGAAGACATTAAGAGGTGTCGTGGAATATTCTAATCCACATATATAAATTATTAGGTAAATATGAAGCCTAACAAATAAAATTAATAAAGAAAAGAGCAATGGAAAAATAACAGTGCTGTCACCAAGAATGTACTCGAAAATCCCCTTGTTTTCTGCTACGTCTGCAAATTGTAACGCTTTCACGTTGATAGTAAAAGCTTACTGTATTATTACCCACTTTCTTCAATGAAACGTGTGCTGTATTTCTTGGAAAAACATTGAGAGGCACCCTGCGTAATGACCTAAATTAATCCTAACATTAATTATATTACGTTACCAAAACGAAACGAACAGATGGAACTCAAATAGGAAAAAGTGAGGGGGACGGGAATGAAATCAGGAAACGCATGCAATATTAAACACGCGTCGCGCGATACACGATTACTACGATCACGCGTGTAAGGCCACATGCACTAACTTTTTCGGACGGACAGTGATAAATTCACTACCCTTCCCAGAGTTAGGTTTTTAAATCCTGAAAAACTCTTATTAGGAAGATGACAATAGATGGCTTTACGTTTGAAAACATTACAGTACCCAGACAGCACATCTTCGAAACAGGAGGTAGAAGAAATTGCATAATTTGAACGCAGCCACGTAGCTCTTTTAAATTTGGATATTTGGGTTCCTTAGGGCTTGCTGACAAAGAATATGTAAAACGTTACGCAAATAGTCCAGGAATTAATAAATTATACCCTAAATAAAATAGTGGGGATGCCTGACAGCATGGAATCATTTCTGCTCATAAAATTTTTTTATAACGTGTTTGACAAAACCTTGCGTTACAGAAATCGCCTACCATGTAAAAACTAAAAAATGATTGGAATCGACAACATATGAAAAGACAAAACCACGATTGGTCGGGCTATTAAAATACTATCTTTCGATGTTTGGGGAGACGTGGAAAAGGTAACAATTTTTTCAAACACTTGTCCCGAAACGTGGCCTCATAGGACTTACGACTCGCTTTGGATATACTCCCCCACTTAGGAGCGTTTAGTTCGAGACCCACTAGTGCCAAATAATCTTGATAATACAACAGTGCGGTTGAAGCCAGCTCATATTTGTGTTAATTAAAAAGCCCTCGGTACATAAAGCATAAGGGAAATTTGTGGCCAATTAAATGTGCCAGAATTCATTGCTAATCAACTTATCTGTGTTTATTTCCATGAAATTGTGGTAAGCTTGAACCATTCAGTATCTTTTAATGAAAATTGAATGTAAATTGTTAATTTATGCCTGTATATATATGTGTAGTTCAGTGGCAAACAGGAGATAAAGCCATTATAATGCTCCAGTCCTGCATCTAATAAACAGGAGGGGATTTGTTCGGAAGGGAAGTAAAACGGCATGGAATGGCCAAATAGTACACTGACACCTGGATGATTGATTAGACAGAAATAATGCTGGAAGTGCAGAGGCGTGGTAACCATTAAGGAGGTAAATACTGGGTATAAAAGTATTTCAGTTGATAGCTGGACCAGTTGGCCCTAAAAGCTCTCTGGAACTCAATGTTTTGTGTTGTATTGTGCTCCAGTGAAGAACTAGTAGGTATCATTTAGTTTATGAAGTAGAAGGTAACATCCCTTCTTGTTTTCAGGGACCGTGGTCTTGATGGTACTGAGCAGCACCTGGTCAGAGCTTTGCTGAATCCAGAGTCGGACAGCATACTCCTTGGTCTTTTTAGCTATCAGTGAGGTGTCTCCAGAGACCAGGGGAGGAATTTCTGCAGGCAGAGTAGTCCTTTCCATGCCGCTCATTCACGCAAGATAATAAGCTTGAATTTGGCCCAGCAGTGCGTCAACATTATGTCCCCTCATCTTGAAATGACTTTGTAAAAATAACATTCAGAGGGGAATTTAATTGTCTTAATATCAGGAACTGAGAACATCTCCAATACTAGTCCCAAAAGACAAACTATTGAAGTCATGATGACAAATACCAACAGAGCTTGACAAAACAAAACCAGTATTACCTCATATTACTACTACACAACTGACACACATAGGATATTTTTAATAATATATGTCACTACAATATTCATATTGATAAAGTCTGTACATATACTTGTAATTAAAATTGATTGTGATTCCTGGTTCCTTTGTATTTGAATCAGGACACATATACCTTTATAACAACAATGAATACATATTGTTATTTGAAAAGTTATCAGTGACTCCTTAAGATATTCTCATAGAGTGTTATATGTATGTGAGTGTCACAGTGTTGTCAAGAGTAGTGGATTAAATTAAATTGTTTATCTGTCCGTTGTTGTGACTTACACTTCATCATACACATACCCTAGACACATAACGTAGTCATCACACTATTCCAGAATAATTCTGACTGAGATATATAGATATGTGGCAGCAAGTAAGGTTATCTATAATACACTACACTTATTAGATATAGATACCTTCACAGCTGATCTCAGTCAGTACACTAAGTCCCCTATAAATATTTATAACATCCCACTTCACCACATATATTGGGGTCTCGCTCTTGGGATTTTGAATCTTTCCCTATTAAAAATATTGGGGGTAATTCACTTCAGGGAATATAAGAATTAAAAGGTATCCTTGGGTGGAATTAAATAAGGTTGAGCTCACGGTGCCTGTGTTGTCCATTAGATATATTTAGAGATTAAATTGTTGGTTAGACAGTGTAGAAATTTACCTGATAGACAATGGCGGACCTGGCCAAGTTTCGATCTGCTGCTGTACAGACTGCAAAAGAGTTAGGATTAGATGGGCAAGTTATGGTTGCCTATGTCACTACGGAATGTGACAAATTTATTGAACGCGAAGAAAGAAGATTAGAAAAAGAGGCCGAAAGAAAGTTAGGGCTGAGACTAAGAGGTTGCAAGCTGAGGCTGAGACTAAGAGGTTGCAGATTGAGGCTGACAAAGAGGCTAAGAAATTGGAAGCAGAAAGAGAAGACAAAAGATTAGCTGCAGAAAGGGAAGAGAAGAAATTAGCTGCAGAAAGGGAAGAGAAGAAATTAGCTGCAGAAAGGGAAGCAGAAAAGGAGGAGAAGAGATTACAAAGGGAACATGAGTTAAGACTAAGGGAGTTTGAGTTTCAAGGCCATGCTCCTGAAAATGGTGCCAGTCCCTTTGCCTCTGATGCCACTGCTAGCCAAGGAGCCTCAACCTCAGCTATGAATTTTCATTTAGATCATTTTGTTGAGAAAGACGATGATATTGAGAGCTACCTAAATAGGTATGAGCTATTAGCTACCACGTATGGGTTAGAGAGAGAAAGGTGGAGCTTAAAGTTATCTCAGGGACTTCGTGGGGCAGCTTATGAAGTTTTTGCAAAAATGAGCAGAGGTGATCAGGAAAATTATGACATGCTAAAGCAGGCTCTTTTGTTAAGATATGAAAAGAATGCAGAATTCTATAGGAAAAAATTTAGGAATGCTAAACTACTGTCAGGTGAAACCTATCACCAGTTCTCTGCACGAATAGAGACATACTTGGAGAAATGGACTTCTCTGGGGAAAACCCAAGATCTTAAGGAAATGGTCCTTATAGAGCAATTAAGAGAGTCCCATGGCTCCAGACCTGAGAAAGTTTCTCATGGAACAAGGTGCAGAGAGGCTGGGTGAGTTGCTAAATGTTGCTGAAAGGTATCAAGCAGCTCAAGCAGAGGTAACAGGTAATAAAAAGAAACAAGTGGATAACTTTAGGGCACCACAGAACTTTAATAAATTTGATCCTAGGGATCAAAATAAAGGTAAGCACCAATTTGATAGGCCACGGTATGAAAATAAAATAAAACCCCACAATTCGATGAAAGGAAATATGATGAAAGAAAATCTTTCAACCAAGGAAAAAGGTGGTGTAAAAATTATAAGATGAACAATCATGACACTGACCATTGTAGAAGGAAACCTCCTCATTTTGCTGCTATGACATCGGGGAAAAAGGAAAAGAAGGGCAAACCTGAAGAATTACAGGAACCATACCACCCCCCAGTGTGTGAAGATGTCATCTGTAATGGTGTCACTATAAGATGTTTATATGATACCGGTTTAGATTACGATTCCGTTGTGAGTTCTCACCTGGTGCAGGCCGATCAATACACCACGGAAACAGTGGAGATTCAAACTGCAACCAAGGATGTAGCTACCATGACACTTCCCGTCGCCCGAATAAAAGTGAAAACACGATATGTGGAAGGAATCATAAAAGCAGCAGTGATAAATGAGCCAATCTACCCTCTAATATTGGGGTGTAGATATGTCTTCTTGGGGAATCCCAAGAGACCTGTGATATTGGCAACAGTGCAGACCAGATCACAGTCAAAGAAGGAGGAGGATAATCCCATAAATACTCACCCAGATGAGATGAGGAAGGCACAGGCTGAGGACAAAACACTCAAGCCATGTTTCAAGAAGTTGCCCAAATCTCATACACCTCCAGGCAAGGGAGAGTTTTATATGAAGAACAAACTGATATATAGGAAGGCTGGATCTGAATCCAATGGTCACGGACAGCTGGTCCTTCCCACTTCATATAGGACTAAAGTGTTGGAACTAGGGCATGCGATTCCCTTCAGTGGTCATATGGGAATCAGCGCAACAGGACAGCGAATAGCTTGTCACTATTTCTGGCCAGGAATAACTGAAGATATCAAACGATATGTAAAATCCTGTCCAGAGTGCCAACGAGTAGCACCTAAACATTGGACTGCACCAGCAACTCTGGGGGAAATGCCCATAGTGGGAACACCCTTGAGAGAGTTGCCGTGGATCTTGTGGGACCTCTCACCCGAACCAAGAGAAGGAACAGCTACATTCTGACTCTGGTGGACACTTGTTCTATGTGGGGAGAGGCTGTAGCCCTGTCATCGATTGATTCTAAACATGTGGCAGAGGCATTGCTCACAATTTTCACAAGGTTAGGCTTTCCCAATCAAATCTTGACTGATAATGGCTCTCAGTTCAAGGGGAAACTAACTGAAGAAGTTTTCAGGATCTTCCAGGCCAAACACTTCCATTGTAGTGTGTATCATCCCCAAGGGAACGGCCAAGTGGAAAGATTTAACGGCACATTGATGTCGATCCTGAGAAAGTTGGCACACGAAAAACCAGATACATGGGACCAGTACCTGCACGCCGCCCTCTTTGCTTATCGGGAGGTACCCCATAGTTCAACCGGTATGGCCCCGGCAACATTATTGTTTGGAAGGCCAATAAAAGGTCCACTCGAAGCTATGTTAAGAACGTGGACTGATGAAAAGGCAGAGGAAAACATTACATCTTCATACCAATATGTGAATGAGCTGACCACTCGGTTAAAAACTGGCTGGAAACTTGCCAATGAAAATTTGAAACAAGCCCGGAAGAAACATGCTGCCTATTATAACAGGAAGGCGAAAGACAGAGATTTGGCTGTGGGAGAGAAGGTACTGCTTCTTTTGCCCGGGAGTCAGAATAAGTTACAGATTGGATGGCAGGGTCCATATACAGTTCTAGAGAAGGTGTCTAGAACAAATTATAAGATAGATAAGAAGGGGAAAGAAAAAATCTATCATGTGAATCTCCTGAAGAAATATTTGGAAAGAGAACATCAGGAAGAGACACACTTGTTGACCTTGTCCATCGCCATGGAGATGAAAAAGGAACCACTTTCATCATTTGAATATCCATTACACCCCTGTGAGACAGCAGCACAGGTGAAAATCAGTACACATTTAACGAAAACTCAGAAAGAGAGAGTGCAACAGGTTCTAAATAATCATGCAGAGGTGTTAACAGACCGACCAGGGCTTACAAACCTATTGGAATATGATATGAACTGATAGACTCCACACCTGTCTGTATGAAACCATATTCGATTCCGTTTGCTAAGGAGAAAGCTTTGAAGGAAGAGATAGACTATCTATTGAAGGAAGGAATTATTTCGCACAGTGAGTCTTCGTATAGTTCTGGTGTTGTACTCTTAAGGAAGCCCTCTGGAGAACATAGACTCTGTATAGATTACAGGAGACTGAATGCTATTACAGAAGGACAGGTGGATCCATTGCCGGATACAACTCAGCTGTTTGCCAGACTAAATAAAGCTAAATATTTCTCAAAAGTGGATTTGAGTAAAGGATACTATCAGATTCCAGTAAAGCCTGAGGTTAGACCATACCTAGCTTTTAGTACCTCAGAAGGACACTATGAGTTTAATAGATTGCCATTTGGATTGAAGAATGCGCCTAGTGTCTTCTCTAGAATGATGAGAAAATTATTGGATCCTCTGAATAATCCCTGTATAACAAATTTTATGGATGATATCCTTATAGCAACAGAAACATTTGAGGAACACATTGACTCTCTGAAACATGCTGTTTGATCGACTTAGGGAGGCAAATTTAACAGCCCGACCAACCAAATGTTGCGTTGGATGTAAAGAATTGGAATTTTTGGGACACACAGTTTATCAGGGAAACATGACCCCTGACCCAAAGAATTTAGAGAAACTACAGAAAGCCCCGAGACCACAAACCAAGAAGAACGTGAGATCCTTTGTCTCATTATGTGGTTTCTACCAGAAGTAGATCAAAAACTTTAATTCCATATGTGCACCGTTAACTGAATTGACACGTAAAGGACATCCAGATCGCATTACATGGACACCACAATGTGAAATGACTTACCAAGAATTGAAGGAAAAGCTCACAAGTAAACCCATTTAAAAATTACCTGACTTAAGTCAAGAATTCATAGTAAGGACGGATGCAAGTAATATTGGGTTAGGTGCAACTCTACTACAGAAATCAGATGCATTGGATGGGGAATTAAGCCCAGTGGCATATGCTAGCAGAAAGTTGAATAAAGCTGAAATCAACTACTCAACTAGCGAAAAGAATGTCTTGCAGTAATATGGGCGATAAAGAAATTCAATATTTATCTATATGGGAAGGCATTTAAGTTGCAAACAGACCACAAACCTTTATCGTTTCTAGCACAGGCTAAGCATGAGAACTCTAGGTTACTCCGATGGTCTTTACTTCTGGCTCCCTATAATTTTAGCATTGAGTATATATCTGGAAAAACCAATTTGGGAGCGGATTTTTTAAGCCGCCATCCGTGTGATGAGAATCACCGTAAACCCCAGAAATAATAATAAATTTCTCTATGTGTATATAGAATAAAGGACTGACATATAATGTCTGTTTTAAGAGGGGAGGTGTCGTGGAATATTCTAATCCACATATATAAATTATTAGGTAAATATGAAGCCTAACAAATAAAATTAATAAAGAAAAGAGCAATGGAAAAATAACAGTGCTGTCACAAAGAATGTACTCGAAATCCCCCTTGTTTTCTGCTTCGTCTGCAAATTGTAACGCTTTCACGTTGATAGTAAAAGCTTACTGTATTATTACCCGCTTTCTTCAATGAAACGTGTGCTGTATTTCTTGGAAAAACATTGAGAGGCACCCTGCGTAATGACCTAAATTAATCCTAACATTAATTATATTACGTTACCAAAACGAACGAACAGATGGACTCAAATAGAAAAGAGAGGGGCGAATGAAATCAGGAACGCATGCAAAATTAAACACGCGTCGCGCGATACACAATTACTACTATCACGCGTGTTAGGCTACATGCACTAACTTTTTCGGACGGACAGTGATAAATTCACTACCCTTCCCAGAGTTAGGTTTTAAAATCATAAAAAACTCTTATTAGAAAAGATAACATTAGATGGGTTTACGGTTGAAAACATAACAGTACCCAGACAGCACATCTTCGAAACAGGAGGTAGAAAATACATATTTTGAACGCAGCCACGTAGCTCTTTTAAATTTGGATATTTGGGTTCCTTAGGGCTTGCTGACCAAGAATATGTAAAACGTTACGCAAATAGTCCAGGAATTAATAAATTATACCCAAAATAAAATAGTGGGGATGCCTGACAGCATGGAATCATTTCTGCTCATAAAATTTTTTTATAACGTGTTTGAAAAAAATCTTACGTTACAGAAATAGCCTACCATGTAAACTCCAAATTGATTGGAGCGCAACAAATGAAAGACTAACCACGATTGGTCGGGCTATAAATACTATCTTTCGTTGTTAGGGGAGACGTGAAAAGGTAACATTTTTTTCAAACACTTGTCGAAACGTGGCCTCATTGGCTAGACTCGCTGATATACTCACTTAGGAGCGTTAGTTCGAGACCACTAGTGCAAATAATCTTGATAAAGCAACAGTGCGTTGAAGCCAGCTCATATTTGTGTTAAATAAAAGCCTGGAACATAAGCAGATGGGAATTTGTGCCAGTAATTGTGCCAGAATTCATTGCTAATCAACATATCTGTGTTTATTTCCATGAAATTGTGGTAAGCTTGAACCATTCAGTATCTTTTAATGAAAATTGAATGTAAATTGTTAATTTATGCCTGTATATATATGTGTAGTTCAGTGGCAAACAGGAGATAAAGCCTATAATGCTCCAGCCTGAACAGAGGGTGTCGGAGGGAAGTAAAACGGCATGGAATGGCCAAATAGAAAAACTGACACCTGGATGATTGACTAGAAAGAAATAATGCTGGAAGTGCAGAGGCGTGGTAACCATTAAGGAGGTAAATACTGGTATAAAGTATTTCAGATGAAGCTGACAGTTGGCCTAACGCTCTGAACTCAATGTTTGTGTTGTATTGTGCTCAGTGTAGAACTAGAGTATCAATTAGTTATGAAGTAGAAGGTACATCCTTCTTGTTTTCAGGGACCGTGGTCATGATGGTACTGAGCAGCACCTGGTCAGAGCTTTGCTGAATCCAGAGTCGGACAGCATACTCCTTGGTCTTTTTAGCTATCAGTGAGGTGTCTCCAGAGCCCAGAGGAGAATTCGAGCAGAGGAGTCCTTTCCTGCCGCCATCACGCAAGATAAGCTGATTTGGCCAGCTGCGCTCAACATTATGTCCCCTCATCTTGAAATGACTTTGTAAAAATAACATTCAGAGGGGAATTTAATTGTCTTAATATCAGGAACTGAGAACATCTCCAATACTAGTCCCAAAAGACAAACTATTGAAGTCATGATGACAAATACCAACAGAGCTTGAACAAAACAAAACCAGTATTACCTCATATTACTACTACACAACTGACACACATAGGATATTTTTAATAACATATGTCACTACAATATTCATATTGATAAAGTCTGTACATATACTTGTAATTAAAATTGATTGTGATTCCTGGTTCCTTTGTATTTGAATCAGGACACATATACCTTTATAACAACAATGAATACATATTGTTATTTGAAAAGTTATCAGTGACTCCTTAAGATATTCTCATAGAGTGTTATATGTATGTGAGTGTCACAGTGTTGTCAAGAGTAGTGGATTAAATTAAATTGTTTATCTGTCTGTTGTTGTGACTTACACTTCATCATACACATACCCTAGACACATAACGTAGTCATCACACTATTCCAGAATAATTCTGACTGAGATATATAGATATGTGGCAGCAAGTAAGGTTATCTATAATACACTACACTTATTAGATATAGATACCTTCACAGCTGATCTCAGTCAGTACACTAAGTCCCCTATAAATATTTATAACATCCCACTTCACCACAAGAGGCTGCAGATTGAGGCAGAAGAAAAACGACAGCAAAGGGAGGCAGAAGAAAAAAGGTTGACTGCCGAAAGGGAGGCAGAAGAAAAAAAGGCCGAAAGGGAAGCAGAAGATAGAAGGTTGCAAAGGGAGCACGAATTACGACTAAGGGAGCTGGAATTACAAGGCCCGGCCCCTGAAAATGGTGCCAGCCCTTTTGCCTCAGATGCTACGCCCAGTCTGGGAGCCTCAAACTCAGCTATGGGGTTTCATTTAGACCATTTTGTTGAAAAAGACGATGACATAGAGGGGTACCTAGGACGTTTTGAGTTATTAGCTACTACATATGGGTTAGAGAGAGAGAGGTGGAGTTTAAAGCTACCACAGGGATTGAGAGGTACTTCTTATGAAGTATTTGCCAAAATGAACAGGGAAGACCAAGACAATTATGACATGTTAAAGCAGGCTTTGTTATTAAGGTACGAGAAGAATGGTGAATTTTATCGTAAGAAATTTAGAAATGCCAAACTGTTGTCTGGGGAGACATACCACCAATTCTCTGCCAGACTAGAAACCTATTTGGAGAAATGGACGGCTCTGGGGAAGACCCAAGATCTTAAAGAAATGATCATGATTGAGCAATTGAGAGAGTCCATGGCTCCAGACATGAGAAAATTTCTCATGGAACAAGGTGCAGAGAAGTTGGGGGAAGTTTTAAATGTTGCTGAGAGGTATCAGGCAGCCCAGGCAGAGGTAAGTGGTGCTAAGAAGAAGCACATAGACAATTTTAAAGCTCCACAGCAATTTAATAAATTTGATAATAGAGAGCAGGGAAATAAAGGTAGGACAAACTTTGAGCGGCCAAGAAATGACTATCGCGACAGAAACTCACAGTTCAATGACCAAAAGTTCAATGAAAGAAAACCGTTGAACCAAGGAAAAAGATGGTGTAAATGGTGCAAGAAGGATAACCATAACACCGAATTTTGTAGAAGGAAACCTTCAAACATTGCTGCAATGAAGTCGGGGACGCAAAGATTAAAGGTTAATCCTAATGGACAACAGGAACCTTATCACCCCCCAGTTTGTGAGGATGTTATTTGTAATGGGGTCACCATAAGGTGCCTTTATGATACAGGTTTGGATTATGATTCAGTTGTGAAGTCTAGCCTAGTGGACCCAAGTCAGTATACCACAGAAACAGTGGAAATACAAGGGGCGACTAAGGACATACCACTCATGACACTTCCCATCGCAAGGATAACGGTGAAAACTCGCTATGTGGAAGGAGAAATCAGAGCAGCAGTGATAGATGAACCAATCTACCCTCTGATATTGGGGTGTAGATACGTCTTCTTGGGGAATCCCGAGAAACCGGTGATCATGGCGACAGTGCAGACCAGGTCACAGAAGAAGGAGGAAGAAGGTGAACCTATAAATGCTCATCCAGAGGAGATGAGGAAGGCGCAGGCTGAGGATAGGACACTCAAGCCATGTTTTAAAAAAATTGCCCAAATGCCACACACCTCCGAGCAAGGGGGAATATTTCATGAAGAACAAACTCTTATATAGGAAGACAGGAACTAGATCCCCTGGTCACGGACAGTTAGTTCTTCCCAAGATATATAGGGCAAACTTAATAAGGAGCTTACATGTTGGAACAGATGGTGACCATGAGAAAGTCGGTACCATCTGCCAAAAGATTGCTCGAAAATACTATTGGCCCGACGTAAATGTCGATGTTGAAAACTTTGTAGAAGCATGTGGCGTATTTCATGAGGGAACACCCACAAAGGGAAAATATGTGCAGGACCTAGAAACGCCACGGGGCAACTTTAGGCCTGAAAGAAAAACTAATTATACTCGGGTAGACAAAGTGGAATGGGAGCCCCCTTTTCACACCCAGTCTTCACTTGAATGGATTAACATGGCCACTATGCGAAGAGTACAAAGAAGAAATTTTACCCAGGATAAGATGACAATCCCTCGGTCAGACTTATATAAACTGGAAGAACAGACAAGAGAGCGAAGATCTCTCATAAACAATCTTAAGTGGGGAGACAAACCCCAGAGAAAAAATTGGTAGTGGTCGATTTGTGAGTGATGATTCTAGGAAGAAAAGTCCTCATTATAGAGCTTCTAATGGACGGGACCCGATGGGTTCCATGAAAAATAAGTATGATAAATTAAAGATCCAGATGTAACTTTATTAAGGACCTGGACAGATGAGAAGGCGGAAGAGACTGTTACCTCATCGTATCAATATGTGAACGAACTGACCACTCGTTTGAAAGCTGGATGGAAACTGGCAAATGATAATTTGAAACAAGCCAGGAAGAAACATGCAGCATATTTTAATAGGAAGGCAAAGGACAGGGAACTGGCAGTCGGAGAGAAGGTGCTGCTTCTACTACCCGGAAGCCAGAATAAATTACAAATTGGTTGGCAAGGTCCATATACGGTTCTAGAGAAGGTGTCTAGAACAAACTATAAAATTGACAAAAAGGGGAAGGAGAAAGTTTATCATGTAAACCTGTTAAAGAAGTATCTGGACAGACCACTCCAGGAAAGCACCCCCTTATTGACCTTGGCTATTGCAACCCAGATGCAAAAAGAACCACTCACCTCACATGAATACCCATTACATCCTTGTGAAACAGCAGCACAGGTAAAAGTCAGTAAGCACCTGACTAAAAACCAGAGGGAGAGAGTTCAACAGGTTCTGGAGGAACATACAGATGTATTAACAGATAAACCAGGCCATACAAATTTGTTACAGTATGACATGAAACTGGTAGACTCAAACCCAATCTGTATGAGAGCCTATTCTATTCCGTTCGCGAAGGAGAAGGCATTGAAGGAAGAAATAGAGTATTTGTTGAAGGAGGGGATTATTTCGCACAGTGAATCATCTTTTAGTTCTAGTGTCGTTTTGTTGAGGAAACCGTCTGGGGAACACAGACTGTGCATAGATTACAGGAAACTGAATGCTGTCACAGAAGGACAAGTGGATCCATTACCAGACACAAAACAGTTATTTGCCAGACTGAACAAGGCAAAATACTTTTCAAAGGTGGATCTTAGTAAAGGCTATTACCAGATCCCAGTGAAGCCTGAAGTGAGACCTTATTTGGCTTTTAGCACTTCGGATGGACATTATGAATTCAATATGCTACCATTCGGACTGAAAAATGCTCCGAGTGTGTTTTCAAGGATGATGCGAAAATTGTTGGATCCCCTGAATAACCCATGTATCACGAATTTCATGGATGATATTCTCGTCGCCACAGAGACATTTGAAGAACACATTGAAGCTCTGGAGATGTTGTTTGATAGACTTCGGGAGGCGAACTTAACTGCTAGGCCAACAAAATGTTGTATTGGATGCAAAGAGTTGGAATTCTTGGGACACACTGTATATCAGGGTAATATGACCCCTGATCCTAAGAACTTGGAAAAACTGCAGAGAGCACCTAGGCCACAAACAAAAAAGGACGTGCGATCATTCGTGTCGTTATGCGGATTTTATCAGAAATACATCAAAAATTTTAACGCTATTTGTGCTCCTCTGACTGATCTGACTCGCAAGGGACTTCCAGATAAAATTATTTGGACTGCACAATGTGAACTAGCGTTCCAAGAGTTAAAGGAAAAACTCACTAGCAAGCCTATTCTCAAACTGCCTGATTTGACACAGGACTTTGTCTTAAGAACCGATGCAAGTAATGTAGGACTCGGAGGGGCTTTGTTGCAAAGATCATCTTCACCTGATGGGGAACTTAAACCAGTCGCTTATGCAAGCCGCAAATTGAATAAGGCGGAACAAGGATACTCCACAAGCGAAAAAGAATGTTTAGCATTAATCTGGGCAATAAAGAAGTTTCAAATCTATCTGTATGGTAGGACTTTTGTGGTGGAGACGGACCATCAGCCTCTCGTATTCTTATCTCAGGCTAAGCATGAAAACGCAAGATTGCTGAGGTGGTCTTTATTGCTTCAACCTTATCAGTTTAGTATCCAATATATCCCAGGCAAATTGAATGTCGGTGCAGATTTCCTCAGTCGGCACCCCTGTGATCAAAATTAGAGTAGTGGCAGACGTGAGGAGTAATTTTACCTATGTGTATCGCTGGTTTTGGAACTTGCCATAGGCATGTTTTCAAGTGGGGAGATGTGTAGTGAAATTGACAGAGATACAACGGTAAAATACCTCCAAAGATAACATGTAAGGATAAAAACATAATGCGTAGGCTGCTGATAGTACATGATCGCCTAGACCGCGGGTCATCATCCTCCATAATAATTGACTTGCTAGACAGGAGGGGAACGGCGGATAAAAAGGAAAAAATATGACTGGAAAGATTGCGTGAGACTGGAAAGGCTAAGGAGACGCAATTGGGGGGGATGGAGGAAAGTAAAAATTCACGTCCCCCAAATTGACACGAAGTACGGAATGGACGCTTTTGCGATACCAAGCCCTTGATTTGAATTCAGCGGCTAAACGCAGATGTTCGAAATATTACAAAATTTAAAAAGTATTTTTTTCTTAATATTAATGTTAGGAATATAAAAATTAGCTGGCCGGATGGCCCATTCTGAGCAGTGAACTAATATGTTCTTAATTTTACAAACGGATAGATAATATTGAAGATAATGACAAAAGACAGTGTTGTTCACATCATCGACAGACTGTATTGAATCTAAAAGTGTCGCTATTTGCACAAAAAAAAAACACGACCTCGAGACGCAGGTGTTCAAATCTACTTAGTATGGAAGAGAAGGGATTTTGTGGTGGCTGTGTCTAAAAATAACTTTTAACGACAAAATTTTGGAGGGGAGAGAAAGGTTGGTTCAAAAATCAAGTACATTTTTGTAGAAACACAAGTAGAGACGGACAGACTAACAGATAACCATCCATACTTGACTGAAGCATGACTGAAATGACTTTAGGGTAGGAAATTTGAATTTAAAATAAACCTAGGCAGTGATTGGCCACAGACAATCATATTATTAGCGCTCAGACGCGAAAGTGGGGCCATTCTTCAATAGTTGTTCAGTGATAGACACAGATTTTAAAGTGTGGTGATTTCCATATGAAAGAAAGTGAAAGAAGTTTAGGGACGCCATACTATAGCCAGCAGCTCAGCTGAGTTTTGCTAGCAATTCTGTGTTATTTATTCATAATCTGGTAAGATTGAAATTATTTCTTTATATGTTTTGAATATTGTTTAATGTTCGAGTGATTTGATACTGCCATATCAAAATCTAGCCTTACAAACAAGTAGGGATTTGCTCTAGACCCCCCGCCCTAGTCAGGGTCTAGGGACCAACAATGTACATAAACTCCAGCAAGGGTTAGGCAAGACAGATCAAGTGTTGAGAATAATGAAACATATTACCTATCCTCTTTTAGGGCAGAAAACTAATAAATATTTTTCAGAATCTATAGTCTGGGAGGATCTATCTGATGTAAAACCACCATGGTAAATGTGCTGTTTGGTCAGAGAGATCTGACCTGTCTGTATGATGTGGTTGTTGTGTCAGTGTTGTGTCCAGACGTGGGTAGAGAATAGATTTTGACACATGGCCCATACTTTGATTGCAGAGCTGTGAGTTTCTGTTGTCAACAAAGCAGTGTCTATTCAGTTGGTGACTTTACTCGAGTGTATCTGTGCAGTACTTGTGACAGAGACCACCATTATTGCCCGCCAGCACGGAGAGGTGGGACCACCAGATTTCAGCACCAGAGCTACAACTACAAGATGAGTGAGCCTCTGGTCTGCTGGACATTCACCAACGCTTTGTAGTTACTAATACCCCCATAAAAATTCCCACCATTTTCTGGACACTGTGTAGTCAATATAGACAGGTGTGATGAGGCCACCCCAACAGCACAAACATTAACTATCCTCCCAAGTAGATGACTACTAGAACATTTTAATAAAACTAACTAGTATAGTACATATATATGTACACTATTGCATTTATGATATAATATTCCATGCATTTCTTTCATAATCTCTAAATCCTTTTAAGTTCTGGTCAATCTAAAAAATTGATCCAGAACAAAATAAATGTAATATAATTCTATCAAAAAATTTTTACACACGTGAGTTAGTTCAGTGTATTTTAACATTTATTAATATTATTAGTCTTGTTAAATATCTGTGGGTATATCTATAACCTATTACACCACACTACATATCATAACCCTAGACACTTTACGTAGCTACATTCATTAAAAAAAAAAAAAATAGTGTGAGGTCGTAGTGGTAGCAAGAAAGGCCTTCTGACAATTCACAACTACATCTTATCTCAGGAGCCTTCACAGCTGGCCTCATACAATTACATTTAGTAATATCACCATCATACAATACCATCAAACACCACTACAGAATGAAATATTAAATCTAGGTCATTGATCAGCTTGCATATCTCCAAGTTTTTCCAAGAAATACAGTACACGTTTCATTGAAGAAAGCGTGCCGCGACACAATAGGCTTTTACTATCAACGTGAAAGCGTTACAATTTGCAGACGCAGTAGAAAACAAGGGGGATTTCGAGTACAGTCATTGTGACAGCACTGTTCTTTTACCATTTCTCTTTTCTTTTATTAAATTTATTTGTTAGGCTTTACATTTACCTTTTAATTTATATATGTGGATTAGAATATTCCACGACAGTCTCTAAATTTAAATAAAAAAGGAAGCGCGTTATTGATCATACACACGTTTGCAAATGTTTACATTATTATATGAGTGCGATATTTATCGATACAACACGAAGCGAACATAGACATATGCAAGCAGCTATAATCATCATCATAAATCATCATCATCATCAAATCACATAATTCCCACCGTAAGGTACTTCGGTCGGTCGGTCGGTCAGTCACATTTTGCACACCGTCATTTGCGCACTTTTTCTTTTTTCGGGAGAGTACATTAACTTTCGACCACAGCTAAGGGGATGCAACTGTGGTTGAAAGTTAGACAATAATTGTATTGTTTCCCCTTATATGTTCTCTCGCGAAAATAGAAAAATGTGACGGTGCGCATTAAATCAACAGACAATCGAAATACTCTTCTGTCCAGTTTCATTCGGGAAACGGATTAAACTCATCATTTTTCTTTAAAATAACCTTAAAATGTAAGTTTTTTTTATTGTTTCTTCAAGACAAAATTTTAATTTAAAGTATTGCAGACTTATTATTATGGATCAAAATGGTAAGATGGCTAAAAGGAAGAGACGATCGCGTCATTCACAGCGAGCAAGCGAGACTATAGAAGAAGCAGCAATGTAATACGTGTAACAGAAACAATACACTATAATTAAAAACCGGCCAATTTTGGCGGGTTGTTGCTAGTTCTAAATAATAACGACATTTCGAATTTTGTTTGCGGTATTTGAACAGTTTTACTTATTTATTCTTGTATCGGCTACTGCCGTTCCTTTGGATCTACCGGCTGTGTGGAGAGGGGGAACATGCTGCATGGGCAACAGCTTGATCTCCATATAACTGTGCCCAAGCTCGCGCCCTGGAGAGGACACTCCAGCTTCACCCTATAGGTGTCGGCAAAACACGGGAAGTAGCAGTTACCGGTTATAAGCATTTTGCCCAATTGGCCTAGGGCATGGCGCCAGGGGCTACTTCCGACAGTGGGAGAGGTTCTAGGATCTCACTGGACAGCTACCGCCCGCTTCAAGCTGGGCAGCCCCCAGTCAATAAGGTGTTGTCCCGCCACTGTCTGCTTTCCCCATTGGGTGCATGGGGATTAGGGTCAAACCCGAACTGTGGACAGAAAATTTTGCACCAAGCAATTATCGAAAAAATAGAAATACAGAGAACTGGGAGCATCTACGGAACACCATTCAAAGTACTGCACTTGCCACCTTTGGTAAGAAAACAGCAAAGTCAAATGACTGGTTTGATGCTTCATCAGATGTGATGGCACCTGTCATTGAAGCTAAGCGCAGTGCTATGAATGAATACAAACGTTCACCGAGTGCCAGAACCCTACAGATCCTGAGGGCTACGAGAAGCAAAGTTCAACAAACTGCTCGACGCTGTGCAAATGACTACTGGCTCCAGCTCAGTGAGAGCATCCAGATCGCAGCGCAAACAGGCAACATTAGACAAATGTATGACGGTATAAAGAAAGCACTTGGCCCCCATAAAAGTAAGACGGCACCGCTAAAAACCATCAGCGGAGAGAAGCTAACCGATAAGGGTAAGCAGATGGAGAGGTGGGTCGAGTACTACTCTGAGCTTTACGCTAGAGACAATACCATTACGCCTGCAGCCCTTGATGGTGTCAACAGTCTGCCAACTATGGAGGAGCTGGATGCCGAACCAACATTAGAGGAACTCAGCAAGGCCATTGATAGCTTGGCCTCTGGCAAAGCACCAGGCAGTGATGGGATTCCTCCTGATTTAATCAAATGCTGTAAGAGCACGCTATTACATCCCCTGCATAGGATGCTGTGCCAGTGCTGGGAAGAGACAACTATTCCTCAAGACATGCGAGATGCCAAGATTGTAACACTGTATAAAAATAAAGGAGACAGAAGTGATTGCAATAACTACAGAGGCATCTCTCTTCTTAGTATTGTTGGTAAGGTTTTTGCCAAAGTCATCTTAATGCGACTACACAAGTTAGCTGAGCGCATATATCCAGAGTCACAGTGTGGATTCCGAGCTGGCATATCAACAACAGACATGATCTTCTCTCTCCGCCAGCTTCAGGAAAAATCAAGAGAGCAGAAAAGACCATTATATATCGCCTTTATAGACCTCACAAAAGCATTCGACCTGGTTAGTAGGGATGGACTCTTTAAAATCCTCCTGAAAATAGGCTGCCCTTCTAAAATGCTGGAAATGATAAAGTCATTCCATGACGGCATGAAGGGAACAGTCCAATATGCTGGAAGCACGTCACAGCCCTTTGATATACGAAGTGGCGTTAAACAAGGCTGTGTTCTGGCTCCGACCCTCTTCGGAATCTTCTTTGCCTTACTCTTGAAACATGCATTCAGAGATGCAACTGAAGGAATATGCCTTCACACTAGGTCAGATGGCCGTTTGTTTAATCTTTCAAGGCTGAAGGCAAAAAACAAAAATCAGAAGGGTCACTATAAGAGACTTGTTGTTCGCTGATGATGCTGCAGTCGTCACTCAAAGCCAACAGGAGCTTCAGAGCTTGATGAATCGCTTCACTAAAGCATGCAAGGACTTTGGCTTCACAATAAGTCTAAAGAAAACGAATGTGCTGAGTCAGGATGTGGGTGCTGCACCAGTTATCACTATCGATAACTATGAATTGGCAGTGGTGCACCACTTCACATACCTAGGGTCTACCATCAATGACAAACTCTCACTGGATACAGAAATCGACAGCCGCATTGGCAAAGCTGCAGCTACCTTTGCCCGCCTCACATCGCGTGTTTGGGGAAACTCTAAACTCACAATGAAGACCAAAGCTGCGGTATATAATGCCTGCGTCACCAGCACACTCCTATATGGCAGCGAGACCTGGACGACCTATGCTAAGCAAGAAAGAAGGCTCAATACCTTCCATTTGCGGTGTCTACGCCGCATCCTCGGCCTCTCGTGGAAAGATAAAGTGACAAATGTCGAGGTGTTGTCACGTGCTGGCCTTCAAAGTATGTATACGCTTCTTAGACAGCGCAGACTTCGCTGGCTTGGCCATGTTCGCCGCATGGAAGATGGTCGCATCCCAAAAGATATCTTCTACGGACAATTAGCAGATGGCAAGAGAACAGTTGGGCGACCACAGCTGAGGTTCAAAGATGTGTGCAAGAGAGATATGAGGGCACTGGACATGGATCCAGCAACATGGGAGGATGAAGCTGCCGATCGCACTAAGTGGCGATGCTATTTACGGCGCCACCTCAGATTGGGCGAAGAGAGGCTCACACAAGAAGCAGAGGTGAGGAGAAAACGTCGAAAGGAGCACCAGGAAAATAAGCAGCTGAGAGCTGTCACCTCAGGGGCGCATTCCCATGGTCAGTTATGACTGAAGGGGCTATTATTATTATTATTATTACTTATTTATTCTACGATTTCTCCCAGAACCCCCAAGTGTAGTGGTGTTTGATGTTATTGTATGATGGTGATATTACTAAATGTAATGTATGAGGCCAGCTGTGACGGCTCCTGAGATAAAATGTAGTTGTGAATTGTCAGAAGGCCTTTCTTGCTACCACTACGACCTCACACTCTTTTTTTTTTTTTTTTAATGAATGTAGCTACGTAAAGTGTCTAGGGTTATGATATGTAGTGTGGTGTAATAGGTTATAGATATACCCACAGATATTTAACAAGACTAATAATATTAATAAATGTTAAAATACACTGAACTAACTCACGTGTGTAAAATTTTTTGATAGAATTATATTACATTTATTTTGTTCTGGATCAATTTTTTAGATTGACCAGAACTTAAAAGGATTTAGAGATTATGAAAGAAATGCATGGAATATTATATCATAAATGCAATAGTGTACATATATATGTACTATACTAGTTAGTTTTATTAAAATGTTCTAGTAGTCATCTACTTGGGAGGATAGTTAATGTTTGTGCTGTTGGGGTGGCCTCATCACACCTGTCTATATTGACTACACAGTGTCCAGAAAATGGTGGGAATTTTTATGGGGGTATTAGTAACTACAAAGCGTTGGTGAATGTCCAGCAGGCCAGAGGCTCACTCATCTTGTAGTTGTAGCTCTGGTGCTGAAATCTGGTGGTCCCACCTCTCCGTGCTGGCGGGCAATAATGGTGGTCTCTGTCACAAGTACTGCACAGATACACTCGAGTAAAGTCACCAACTGAATAGACACTGCTTTGTTGACAACAGAAACTCACAGCTCTGCAATCAAAGTATGGGCCATGTGTCAAAATCTATTCTCTACCCACGTCTGGACACAACACTGACACAACAACCACATCATACAGACAGGTCAGATCTCTCTGACCAAACAGCACATTTACCATGGTGGTTTTACATCAGATAGATCCTCCCAGACTATAGATTCTGAAAAATATTTATTAGTTTTCTGCCCTAAAAGAGGATAGGTAATATGTTTCATTATTCTCAACACTTGATCTGTCTTGCCTAACCCTTGCTGGAGTTTATGTACATTGTTGGTCCCTAGACCCTGACTAGGGCGGGGGGTCTAGAGCAAATCCCTACTTGTTTGTAAGGCTAGATTTTGATATGGCAGTATCAAATCACTCGAACATTAAACAATATTCAAAACATATAAAGAAATAATTTCAATCTTACCAGATTATGAATAAATAACACAGAATTGCTAGCAAAACTCAGCTGAGCTGCTGGCTATAGTATGGCGTCCCTAAACTTCTTTCACTTTCTTTCATATGGAAATCACCACACTTTAAAATCTGTGTCTATCACTGAACAACTATTGAAGAATGGCCCCACTTTCGCGTCTGAGCGCTAATAATATGATTGTCTGTGGCCAATCACTGCCTAGGTTTATTTTAAATTCAAATTTCCTACCCTAAAGTCATTTCAGTCATGCTTCAGTCAAGTATGGATGGTTATCTGTTAGTCTGTCCGTCTCTACTTGTGTTTCTACAAAAATGTACTTGATTTTTGAACCAACCTTTCTCTCCCCTCCAAAATTTTGTCGTTAAAAGTTATTTTTAGACACAGCCACCACAAAATCCCTTCTCTTCCATACTAAGTAGATTTGAACACCTGCGTCTCGAGGTCGTGTTTTTTTGTGTGCAAATAGCGACACTTTTAGATTCAATACAGTCTGTCGATGATGTGAACAACACTGTCTTTTGTCATTATCTTCAATATTATCTATCCGTTTGTAAAATTAAGAACATATTAGTTCACTGCTCAGAATGGGCCATCCGGCCAGCTAATTTTTATATTCCTAACATTAATATTAAGAAAAAAATACTTTTTAAATTTTGTAATATTTCGAACATCTGCGTTTAGCCGCTGAATTCAAATCAAGGGCTTGGTATCGCAAAAGCGTCCATTTCCGTACTTCGTGTCAATTTGGGGGACGTGAATTTTTACTTTCCTCCATCCCCCCCAATTGCGTCTCCTTAGCCTTTCCAGTCTCACGCAATCTTTCCAGTCATATTTTTTCTTTTTATCCGCCGTACCCTCCTGTCTAGCAAGTCAATTATTATGGAGGATGATGACCCGCGGTCTAGGCGATCATGTACTATTCGCAGCCTACGCATTATGTTTTTATCCTTACATGTTATCTTTGGAGGTATTTTACCGTTGTATCTCTGTCAATTTCACTACACATCTCCCCACTTGAAAACATGCCTATGGCAAGTTCCAAAACCAGCGATACACATAGGTAAAATTACTCCTCACGTCTGCCACTACTCTAATTTTGATCACAGGGGTGCCGACTGAGGAAATCTGCACCGACATTCAATTTGCCTGGGATATATTGGATACTAAACTGATAAGGTTGAAGCAATAAAGACCACCTCAGCAATCTTGCGTTTTCATGCTTAGCCTGAGATAAGAATACGAGAGGCTGATGGTCCGTCTCCACCACAAAAGTCCTACCATACAGATAGATTTGAAACTTCTTTATTGCCCAGATTAATGCTAAACATTCTTTTTCGCTTGTGGAGTATCCTTGTTCCGCCTTATTCAATTTGCGGCTTGCATAAGCGACTGGTTTAAGTTCCCCATCAGGTGAAGATGATCTTTGCAACAAAGCCCCTCCGAGTCCTACATTACTTGCATCGGTTCTTAAGACAAAGTCCTGTGTCAAATCAGGCAGTTTGAGAATAGGCTTGCTAGTGAGTTTTTCCTTTAACTCTTGGAACGCTAGTTCACATTGTGCAGTCCAAATAATTTTATCTGGAAGTCCCTTGCGAGTCAGATCAGTCAGAGGAGCACAAATAGCGTTAAAATTTTTGATGTATTTCTGATAAAATCCGCATAACGACACAAATGATCGCACGTCCTTTTTTGTTTGCGGCCTAGGTGCTCTCTGCAGTTTTTCCAAGTTCTTAGGATCAGGGGTCATATTACCCTGATATACAGTGTGTCCCAAGAATTCCAACTCTTTGCATCCAATACAACATTTTGTTGGCCTATCAGTTAAGTTCGCCTCCCGAAGTCTATCAAACAACATCTCCAGAGCTTCAATGTGTTCTTCAAATGTCTCTGTGGCGACGAGAATATCATCCATGAAATTCGTGATACATGGGTTATTCAGGGGATCCAACAATCTGCGCATCATCCTTGAAAACACACTCGGAGCATTTTTCAGTCCGAATGGTAGCATATTGAATTCATAATGTCCATCCGAAGTGCTAAAAGCCAAATAAGGTCTCACTTCAGGCTTCACTGGGATCTGGTAATAGCCTTTACTAAGATCCACCTTTGAAAAGTATTTTGCCTTGTTCAGTCTGGCAAATAACTGTTTTGTGTCTGGTAATGGATCCACTTGTCCTTCTGTGACAGCATTCAGTTTCCTGTAATCTATGCACAGTCTGTGTTCCCCAGACGGTTTCCTCAACAAAACGACACTAGAACTAAAAGATGATTCACTGTGCGAAATAATCCCCTCCTTCAACAAATACTCTATTTCTTCCTTCAATGCCTTCTCCTTCGCGAACGGAATAGAATAGGCTCTCATACAGATTGGGTTTGAGTCTACCAGTTTCATGTCATACTGTAGCAAATTTGTATGGCCTGGTTTATCTGTTAATACATCTGTATGTTCCTCCAGAACCTGTTGAACTCTCTCCCTCTGGTTTTTAGTCAGGTGCTTACTGACTTTTACCTGTGCTGCTGTTTCACAAGGATGTAATGGGTATTCATGTGAGGTGAGTGGTTCTTTTTGCATCTGGGTTGCAATAGCCAAGGTCAATAAGGGGGTGCTTTCCTGGAGTGGTCTGTCCAGATACTTCTTTAACAGGTTTACATGATAAACTTTCTCCTTCCCCTTTTTGTCAATTTTATAGTTTGTTCTAGACACCTTCTCTAGAACCGTATATGGACCTTGCCAACCAATTTGTAATTTATTCTGGCTTCCGGGTAGTAGAAGCAGCACCTTCTCTCCGACTGCCAGTTCCCTGTCCTTTGCCTTCCTATTAAAATATGCTGCATGTTTCTTCCTGGCTTGTTTCAAATTATCATTTGCCAGTTTCCATCCAGCTTTCAAACGAGTGGTCAGTTCGTTCACATATTGATACGATGAGGTAACAGTCTCTTCCGCCTTCTCATCTGTCCAGGTCCTTAATAAAGCTTCTAAAGGACCTTTTATTGGCCTCCCAAATAGCAGAGTTGCGGGAGCCATCCCGGTTGAACTATGTGGTACCTCCCGGTACGCAAACAATGCGGCGGGCAGGAATTGATCCCACAGATCCGGTTTTTCGTGTGCCAGCTTTCTCAGGATAGAAATGAGAGTCCCATTGAACCTCTCTACCTGGCCGTTCCCTTGTGGATGGTACGGACTACAATGAAAGTGCCTGGCTTGAAATAGCTTAAAAACTTCTTCCGTTAGTTTCCCCTTGAACTGAGAACCATTATCCGTCAAGATTTGATGCGGGAATCCTAATCGGGTAAATATTGTAAGTAGTGCCTCTGCTACATGTTTTGAATCAATTGATGGCAGGGCTACCGCCTCTCCCCACATAGAGCAAGTGTCCACCAGAGTAAGGATGTAACTGTTCCTCCTCTTGGTCCGAGTGAGAGGTCCTACAATATCCACTGCAACCCTCTCAAAAGGTGTTCCCACTATGGGCATTTCCCCTAGAGTTGCAGGAGCAGTCCAGTGCTTTGGAGCTACCCTTTGACATTCTGGGCAGGATTTGACATATCTTTTTATATCCTCCGTTATCCCTGGCCAGAAGTAATGACAAGCTATACGCTGTCCTGTGGCGCTGATCCCCATGTGACCACTGAAGGGAATCGCATGCCCGAGTTCCATCACTTTATCTCTATATGAAATGGGAAGAACCAGCTGGTTGTGACCATTTGTTCCAGTTCCGGCCTTCCTGTATAAGAGTTTGTTCTTCATGAAATATTCCCCCTTGCTCGGAGGTGTGTGGCATTTGGGCAATTTTTTTAAAACAGGGCTTGAGTGTCCTATCCTCAGCCTGCGCCTTCCTCATCTCCTCTGGATGAGCATTTATAGGTTCACCTTCTTCCTCCTTCTTCTGTGACCTGGTCTGCACTGTCGCCATGATCACCGGTTTCTCGGGATTCCCCAAGAAGACGTATCTACACCCCAATATCAGAGGGTAGATTGGTTCATCTATCACTGCTGCTCTGATTTCTCCTTCCACATAGCGAGTTTTCACCGTTATCCTTGCGATGGGAAGTGTCATGAGTGGTATGTCCTTAGTCGCCCCTTGTATTTCCACTGTTTCTGTGGTATACTGACTTGGGTCCACTAGGCTAGACTTCACAACTGAATCATAATCCAAACCTGTATCATAAAGGCACCTTATGGTGACCCCATTACAAATAACATCCTCACAAACTGGGGGGTGATAAGGTTCCTGTTGTCCATTAGGATTAACCTTTAATCTTTGCGTCCCCGACTTCATTGCAGCAATGTTTGAAGGTTTCCTTCTACAAAATTCGGTGTTATGGTTATCCTTCTTGCACCATTTACACCATCTTTTTCCTTGGTTCAACGGTTTTCTTTCATTGAACTTTTGGTCATTGAACTGTGAGTTTCTGTCGCGATAGTCATTTCTTGGCCGCTCAAAGTTTGTCCTACCTTTATTTCCCTGCTCTCTATTATCAAATTTATTAAATTGCTGTGGAGCTTTAAAATTGTCTATGTGCTTCTTCTTAGCACCACTTACCTCTGCCTGGGCTGCCTGATACCTCTCAGCAACATTTAAAACTTCCCCCAACTTCTCTGCACCTTGTTCCATGAGAAATTTTCTCATGTCTGGAGCCATGGACTCTCTCAATTGCTCAATCATGATCATTTCTTTAAGATCTTGGGTCTTCCCCAGAGCCGTCCATTTCTCCAAATAGGTTTCTAGTCTGGCAGAGAATTGGTGGTATGTCTCCCCAGACAACAGTTTGGCATTTCTAAATTTCTTACGATAAAATTCACCATTCTTCTCGTACCTTAATAACAAAGCCTGCTTTAACATGTCATAATTGTCTTGGTCTTCCCTGTTCATTTTGGCAAATACTTCATAAGAAGTACCTCTCAATCCCTGTGATAGCTTTAAACTCCACCTCTCTCTCTCTAACCCATATGTAGTAGCTAATAACTCAAAACGTCCTAGGTACCCCTCTATGTCATCGTCTTTTTCAACAAAATGGTCTAAATGAAACCCATAGCTGAGTTTGAGGCTCCCAGACTGGGCGTAGCATCTGAGGCAAAAGGGCTGGCACCATTTTCAGGGGCCGGGCCTTGTAATTCCAGCTCCCTTAGTCGTAATTCGTGCTCCCTTTGCAACCTTCTATCTTCTGCTTCCCTTTCGGCCTTTTTTTCTTCTGCCTCCCTTTCGGCAGTCAACCTTTTTTCTTCTGCCTCCCTTTCGGCAGTCAACCTTTTTTCTTCTGCCTCCCTTTGCTGTCGTTTTTCTTCTGCCTCAATCTGCAGCCTCTTAATGTCTCTATCAGCCTCAATTTGTAACCTCTTCTCTTCAGCTAACCTTTCAGCCTCTAATTTTCTTTCAGCCTCTTTTTCTAATCTCCTTTCTTCCCGTTCAATATATTTATCACATTCAGCCGTTACATATTGAATTAAAATTTGACCATCCATTCCCATCTCCTTCGCGGTGAGCACAGCAGCTGATCTAAATTTTGCCAACTCCGCCATACTTTTTAGACAATATAATAATATACAAGCTAAATCTCTAACCAGTAAATACACTAAGTACTTCTAATTACTATATGACTATAGTCTAACTAATTCTAACTAACCAGTTAACTAATTAATTATTACTGGCTGTGAAGATTCACCAACTTTTATCTGTAGGGACACTTTTAATGTTAAAGGGAATTTTACAATTTATTTCCCTACTTTTATTTCTCCCACCAGGAGATCCTAATATTACTGTTGGGCTAATTATCCCTGGACAAGACCCCAATATATGTAGTGGTGTTTGATGGTATTGTATGATGGTGATATTACTAAATGTAATTGTATGAGGCCAGCTGTGAAGGCTCCTGAGATAAAATGTAGTTGTGAATTGTCAGAAGGCCTTTCTTGCTACCACTACGACCTCACACTATTTTTTTTTTTTTTTAATGAATGTAGCTACGTAAAGTGTCTAGGGTTATGATATGTAGTGTGGTGTAATAGGTTATAGATATACCCACAGATATTTAACAAGACTAATAATATTAATAAATGTTAAAATACACTGAACTAACTCACGTGTGTAAAATTTTTTGATAGAATTATATTACATTTATTTTGTTCTGGATCAATTTTTTAGATTGACCAGAACTTAAAAGGATTTAGAGATTATGAAAGAAATGCATGGAATATTATATCATAAATGCAATAGTGTACATATATATGTACTATACTAGTTAGTTTTATTAAAATGTTCTAGTAGTCATCTACTTGGGAGGATAGTTAATGTTTGTGCTGTTGGGGTGGCCTCATCACACCTGTCTATATTGACTACACAGTGTCCAGAAAATGGTGGGAATTTTTATGGGGGTATTAGTAACTACAAAGCGTTGGTGAATGTCCAGCAGACCAGAGGCTCACTCATCTTGTAGTTGTAGCTCTGGTGCTGAAATCTGGTGGTCCCACCTCTCCGTGCTGGCGGGCAATAATGGTGGTCTCTGTCACAAGTACTGCACAGATACACTCGAGTAAAGTCACCAACTGAATAGACACTGCTTTGTTGACAACAGAAACTCACAGCTCTGCAATCAAAGTATGGGCCATGTGTCAAAATCTATTCTCTACCCACGTCTGGACACAACACTGACACAACAACCACATCATACAGACAGGTCAGATCTCTCTGACCAAACAGCACATTTACCATGGTGGTTTTACATCAGATAGATCCTCCCAGACTATAGATTCTGAAAAATATTTATTAGTTTTCTGCCCTAAAAGAGGATAGGTAATATGTTTCATTATTCTCAACACTTGATCTGTCTTGCCTAACCCTTGCTGGAGTTTATGTACATTGTTGGTCCCTAGACCCTGACTAGGGCGGGGGGTCTAGAGCAAATCCCTACTTGTTTGTAAGGCTAGATTTTGATATGGCAGTATCAAATCACTCGAACATTAAACAATATTCAAAACATATAAAGAAATAATTTCAATCTTACCAGATTATGAATAAATAACACAGAATTGCTAGCAAAACTCAGCTGAGCTGCTGGCTATAGTATGGCGTCCCTAAACTTCTTTCACTTTCTTTCATATGGAAATCACCACACTTTAAAATCTGTGTCTATCACTGAACAACTATTGAAGAATGGCCCCACTTTCGCGTCTGAGCGCTAATAATATGATTGTCTGTGGCCAATCACTGCCTAGGTTTATTTTAAATTCAAATTTCCTACCCTAAAGTCATTTCAGTCATGCTTCAGTCAAGTATGGATGGTTATCTGTTAGTCTGTCCGTCTCTACTTGTGTTTCTACAAAAATGTACTTGATTTTTGAACCAACCTTTCTCTCCCCTCCAAAATTTTGTCGTTAAAAGTTATTTTTAGACACAGCCACCACAAAATCCCTTCTCTTCCATACTAAGTAGATTTGAACACCTGCGTCTCGAGGTCGTGTTTTTTTTGTGCAAATAGCGACACTTTTAGATTCAATACAGTCTGTCGATGATGTGAACAACACTGTCTTTTGTCATTATCTTCAATATTATCTATCCGTTTGTAAAATTAAGAACATATTAGTTCACTGCTCAGAATGGGCCATCCGGCCAGCTAATTTTTATATTCCTAACATTAATATTAAGAAAAAAATACTTTTTAAATTTTGTAATATTTCGAACATCTGCGTTTAGCCGCTGAATTCAAATCAAGGGCTTGGTATCGCAAAAGCGTCCATTCCGTACTTCGTGTCAATTTGGGGGACGTGAATTTTTACTTTCCTCCATCCCCCCCCCAATTGCGTCTCCTTAGCCTTTCCAGTCTCACGCAATCTTTCCAGTCATATTTTTTCCTTTTTTATCCGCCGTTCCCCTCCTGTCTAGCAAGTCAATTATTATGGAGGATGATGACCCGCGGTCTAGGCGATCATGTACTATCAGCAGCCTACGCATTATGTTTTTATCCTTACATGTTATCTTTGGAGGTATTTTACCGTTGTATCTCTGTCAATTTCACTACACCAAGAATGAATTGTGGAACGCTAGGGTTTCACGGAACACTGGTTGAGAAACAGTGATATAGATACACAATAATAGCTGAACCCGAGAATCAATATGTGGGCCTCGTTCACTGCTTAATTGTTGGTTGTGAAGTACTCAGCGCGATTTAAAGCACCATCACTAAACTTCATGCAGCGTTAAACGCGGCATGGGGAACAATGCATATTTGTTCATTCGTTGGCGGGTTGAGACAGCCAGAAAACCTGGTCCTTCGATTCATCCAGTGAAAACAATAAATCTTTCCGATCTCCACTTAAAAACATTGAAGCAGTAACCCCGCGACATCTGCTCGGGCCACAAGCAGCATTGATTGCACATTACCCAGTGTGCATGGCGTTGCGACCAGGGCAGATAACGCCCAAGAACGGTAAAAATACGACAATGTTTAAAAGTCAGCCGATCGTGTTGTAACTGCTGTGACAGTGCTGCCGTTATGGATATGACGCATGAAGGGCAGTGTTCACGTTAGACTCACGAGAGTGTTTAGTTGGAGAGAGAAAGAAGAACGAACTTTATTTTCAAAAGGCGCGAAGGCCCATCTAACATTCTGTCTTTCCTTTCTGTCATCTTTATACTGTATCCATTCATTCTCTCCATGCGCTATAAATATTAATTTCTTTTTCTTCGTACACGTCAAATATTTTCAAAGAAAACAATGGCTCAGCTGCTGGCTATTTGCATCCCCATAGAGTTTTTTTTTCTTCCGAAAATGGTACTGGTGATGGCCACATGTGCTTTCTATGTTCCTCATATGTTGGGCATCTTTGAAGCAGATGTTCAGCAGCCATTTTATCAGTGCCACAGTTACACTGATCGGTAGTTCCTATCTTTAGCTTGGTCAGTAGATGATATCCCAGTTTGTTGTGGCCCGTGCGTAGTCTGAAGATTAATTTCAAGGAATGCAACATTGTGACAGTAAAATAACAGCACGCGCACGTTTACATTATCTAATTATAATCTTTACTTTTTTCTTTCGACTGGTGCCGTGAAGCATTGTGGGGGAGCTGAAGTTTGCGCTCTTGGGCCAAGTGTGTCGCACTGGCTACTGTGAGCTTGTGTCGTTGTATGATTTCTTTGATATTATCTACCCATTTGCCTCTTCGTCTTCCCCGTGCCCAGACACCAGATCTTCTACTGTTGTAGGCGCGTAGGAGTAATTTATCGGGCTCCATTCTCATGACCAAACCATTCAATGTTCTGGGTCTCTGTATATCTAATGCAGGATGCAGTTCCTACAGTTTTTATGTCATCGTTTCTTATTCTATTTTGAAGCATTGCATTGCCTGCACTGTTGTGCATATAATAGTTTTCACTGTATCATTCCGCTAAAATCCAGAATTAATGGCCACCTCAGTTTGCTTCGATTTACAACTCTGTCCACACTTCGCGCTCTCATTTTTCCACAACATTCGGTCTCATTTTTCTGGCCATGAACTACAATTGTCTTAGACCAAAGGTATCTTACATGCCATAATATAACCGCAGAAGTTCGATGCCACACGTAAAAAGAGCAGACAATTGTAATTGAGTTAGTGCGTGCCACGAAATAAATGTCCATGTAAATCGAGACAAGGACAGCCGCAGTGAAGGATTACGTGAGGCCGAGGTAGACATTTTCTGGCTTCTTCGATGTGCGTGCAGGGTTGCCAGATTAAAATTTTGAGAAAAAGCCAAACACAGCTACAAAAAAAGCCAACTGAAGTTTCTATCTCCAACTAAAAAAAAAAAAAATGCTACATTTCTGAAATTAGGCGTCAAAAAAGCCAAATTGGCAATCCTGTATGTGTGTATACGTGTGAAGCAGGGACGCTTTCGCATGACCACAAAAATCCTATATATAAAATCCCAGCTTTTTCTGTCAGTGCGTTGCGTTACGTTAAAGGATGCAACTTTGGTTGAAAGTTAGACATTAATTGTATTGTTTGCCTTATATGTACTCTCCCGAAAATAGTAACACTTACCAAAGAAGAATGCGCAAATGACGGTGTGCACAACAATATTTATAGAATGTGTGATCCCGTATAAACTCATTGGGATCCTCGCTGCTGTTACGTAGTTCGTGTACTGTGGTGATACACAGTGATTTTTAAAAATATTTTTGAATACGTAAAATTGCCGTTAGGTATTGGTGCTTTTGAATTTAATTCCCGTCTTATGACGGGCTTTTACTCTAGTATTTATATAATGTGTAACTCCTATACACACATTGGGATTATCGCCGGTGCTACGGAGCTCGTGCACTGTGCTGAGATTCTCCTTGTGTGATCTAAGGGAGGAGATCGGAGCACTGATGGAGTAGTCCGTGTGCAATGCAGATAGTCATTAAAACCACAACCAAACCAAGTAAGGTCAGAGGTTCGTGCCTTGCTTTTGTGATAGTGTCAAGTGTTAGGATGTAAAGTCAAATGAACTGACCAATATCTTTATAAATTGGAGATCCGTCTGCTGTTTATTGCCACATTTATTTATGTATTATTTCGTTATTATTTTTTAAGCAGGCGTCTTCGTAGTTCGATTTTAATTTTTTTTTTAAATTAATCCATTTTTTTCTTTATTATTATTCTATTACTTGCTTTGCGTGGCATAGCTGTTAGAGCACTTGCTTCTCGAGGCAAAGTTATCAGATTCGAAACCTATTAGCATATAGTCTGCTCATCAGTAAATGTGTACCGCCTGACTATGCTTTTGAGTTAGGGGTCGTCCACATGTGGCATCACGCAATTTTTGACATTCCCCCCCCCCCCCCCAACCCCCCCCCCCCCCCCCCCAAATCTCATTTCGTCGCAAAACCCCAGACCCCCCTTATGTGACGTTGCAAATCTAAATCTCTCTTTCTCTCTCTTCTCTTCTCCCCCCCCCCCCCCCCCCCCCCCCCCCCCCCCCCCTTTTTTTCTAACTATTTTTTGTGTGTGGGTAATTTTGAAAAGCAACTGTGTTATCGATTGTAAATTAATTACGTAGTTATCATCTTCTTCATCACTTTTCAGTTCCCTAAGGAACATTTGCTCAAGGTCTCTCCTTTGCTTCTTCATCCCCTTCGTGTCTGTCTACAGTTCTGTCCTCTTGTGTGTTCCCTGGTCTTCCTCTGCTTCTCTTACCCTGGGGATTCCAGAACAAGGACTGCCTGGTAAATATATCAGCAGGCTTGACTCAGTGTGTGTCCTATATGGCACTTGTCTGGTTCGTGTCATAAATTCCACATGAGTGGTCTTGTCATTCCACTACACTCCTTCTATTTTAGACAAGCACCTATTTATGAGAGCGTCCTTGGTTAGATCGCATGCCTCACGCGGCAAAGGTAGCGGGTTGGAAACACAGTGGCGTCACGCTACAGTATATTATCTGTATATGGATGTCCGACTCTGATTGCAGTAAAGGCAAAGGCAGCAAAGTAGTTAGGCAGGCGGTAAAGGATCCCGTTTGCACGCCCATTGAGGAATATTGGGAATATGGTGTTAGGCCCATATTTTTTCGACCATCGGCACACTAGGGGTGATGTGGTCAGCATCACGCCGGCCGCCTTAACCTTCCCAGAGTTGCTCTGGTACCCAATTCTTGAGGCTGGGTCGACCCCAGAGCCATTTGCGGCCTAAAAATATCCCACCTCAACTTGGGATTGAACCAAGGACCACCGAGCTAAGAAGCCAGTGCACTAACCACTGTGCTACCGCGGCTCCAGCAAAGTAGTTACTTGATCTAGTATTGTGATGTCTCTGACATGTCACTCCCCTACGGCAGTATCTGCTATGAGGCTACCTTTTTTTTTACACCCATGTATGAAAATGTTTTGGTTGTTGTTTTGGTTGTTCTGCATGTTCTGACCTATATAATAGGACTGACCTGGCATTTTGAATTGATTCTGATTTTTGTTTTTTCTATATCCACCCATTTCTTTGATCTCATCAGAGTGCTGTCGCGATTCTGATAATCTATTACTGTTTTTTATTTTTATTTTAATCTATCCGTTATTTCAGCTGAGATTATAATATTAACTATTAAATATTACCTGTCAAAATAATGGCGTAGAATGAAGTAACGCTAACGACTTACCGACCATTCAGCATGTGGAAAACATTTAGAGGACTGCGGAACTCATTTTGTTGATACTGAATGAAGTTATTTTACCCATTTTTGTAAAGTTTTGTAAAAAAAATAATTGTGGCTTTTTTTCAGGGTATGAATAAATAAATAAATAATAATAATCAAATGTATCAGATGTTTGACACTTTACCATGTGTTTTCTATTTAATATTTAAAATACTAGTGTAAAAGCCTGTCATAAGACGGGAATTAAATTCAAAAGCATCAATACCTAACGGCAATTTTACTTATTCAAAAGTATTTTTAAAAACCACTGTCTCTACATACCACAGTACACAAACTACGTAGCAGCAGCGAGGATCACAATGTGTATATACGGGATCACACATTCTATAAATATTTTTGTGCACACCGTCATTTGCGCACTTTTCTTTGGCAAGTGTTACTATTTTTGGGAGAGTACATATAAGGGAAACAATACAATTAATGTCTAACTTTCAACCACAGTTGCATCCCTTAGCGTTAGTGACAGAAAAAGCTGTGAATTTTATATATTGACTAGCAATAACCCGTCAAACTTGACGGGTTTTTAATTATAGTGTGTTGTTTCTGTTCCCGGATGAGCAGATAGAAGTACATTCTTAGAGTGTTTTTGGTTTCTTTCCATTATACAGTGTAATCAAACTGTTCACGAACACCGTCATTTGAACGCTTTTCTTTGTTGATTGTAACAATTTTCGGGAGAGTATATATAATTGAAACAATACACTTTTTCAACACGGTTGCATTCCTCAGCTGTGACCAACGTACACACGGCGAGAATTATGTTATTTTAGATTCAATTTAAACGTTCTTTGATGACAACATTTCGTGTGAAAGTGCGTGGATTTTTTTTCAAAGAGTGTTCCCAGATAATAAGTGGTTTTAACAAAAACTTTCAAGTTTTCATGATTTGTACATCGGGTGAGGGCTCATGCACACCAATATTACGCACTTTTTCTTTGTCGAGCGCTACTAATTTCGTGAAAGAATTAAAAAAAAAAAAACCAAAGTATTTGTGTTTTATATAACACCCACGCCGCGGAAGTTGCACACCGTGTGTTGCGCACTTTTTTGTTTTCTGGCGCGAGTTACTATTTTAAGTGAGGCCGACCGACGTAACATACATCGGTAATTATGTTAGTTGGAATGGGATAATTGTAACTTAAGTGGAGAAAAAGATGCGCGCACATTGTGTGTTGCGTAGTTTAGTGCAAAGGCTTGAAGCGCACGACTCTTATATAAGTTCGAGACTGCAACTTTGGTGGGAAAAAGTTTGTGATGTCCGTTTCTGGAAGCCCAAGAGATATAATTAGGGGATATCAGTCGTCCACAAGGGAGTTATCTATTGCGGATAAAAGTTAGTAGAAGTATGTTATGTAAGAAGCGAATATGACTCTTATTTTTTTTGATGACGTGACATATTTCCCCATATCGTCACACAACGTTACAAAATGTTCCCCCCTTTCCCCCTCACTGCGTGACATCTTATTGGATGATCCCTTGGGGAAGGGAGAGGCAGCGAGGAAAGGGATCCGGTCTCACCACGTCATAAAGCCAAGATCTAATATAGTGAAGCCTCTTTTTTTTCCCCCTGAAGGTTTTTGTCCTCATGTGGCAGGGGACTTTTTCTTTAAACCTAAACTGAAGTCCGTCGGTTATATCAAAGCCCGGTTGTTATTCAAGAAGAGTTGAACTCTAACCGCTCAAGAGCAGACTAAGCACTGAAAAGGGCTAATAATATATGTTAGCACGATGAAGCCATGATAAGTGATAGCCCTGAAGAGCGCTGCTAGGTACCCCGACTTTGCGTACACAGCTCATGGTTATTGTTTATACCCGCTAGCTTGCTGTGGGAGCACCTTTCTTTGGTAGATGATGATGGCAGGAGACAAGGTCCGCTATGTTGCCAGAGTGGCTATTCAAATCTACGATACAGCTAGCCTTAACCCCGACCAAACAATCCGTTTTACAAATAACCCAAACAATTCCCCCACCCCCCGTTTTGTTTTCTCTCCCCAAAAATTCCAACTTGAAGCGAAAAGACATGTTTTTAGCCAACATGCGGCCCCAGTCTACGGTCACCTACAAGCCCCCCCCCCCCTTTTTTTTGGGTTTGTTTGTTTGTTGTTTCTGTTATATTACGACCACAATCGTATGATGATATTTTTGAATTGTTAAGAGGAAGGATAAAGATGTGGTGATTAAAGAATGTACGAAGCGACTCGGTGGAAGTTAGGAAAATAAAAGATCGAATTTCTCGGGGGGGGGGGGGGGGGGGGGGGGGGGGGGGGGGGGGGGGGGGGGGGGGGGGGGGGGGTGGGGGGGGGGTGGGGGGGGGGGACAAAAAAAAAAATTAAACTTAATTTTCTTATCCATAAACAAAAGATTGAAGTGTATCGGGACCTTTGGGGCACTCTGTATGTTTCTTCAGGAACCAGGAGGAATACTAAATCAAGTTAGTTAAGTGCTCTGTATTATGTTAGTCTCGTTAAATGCATTACAGCTGAATACGGAGGCGGGAAACAACAAACAAAACAAACTAGGTCATGTTCACAGAGACAAATTATGGAAGTCGCTGGTTGTTCTGAAATAAGAGGATAATATGAGAGCAATCTGAGATGACGATCCGGTTAAAAGAGATGACGATCCGGTTAAAAGAGATGACGATCCGGTTAAAAGAGATGACGGTCCGGTTAAAAGAGATGACGATCCGGTTAAAAGAGATGAGTTCGGAAAAGTTGTTGGAACATTATAGAATACAGGAATGCCTTCAAAGCACTTTATCAAAGCAGAGTGCGGTCAGAGAACATCAATAAGAATGACCAAGTGGTTCTGTCATTAGAGAAGGTTCTGTCCAAACACCGACTGTTGTTTCTTGGACTCACCCTTTACACCCCTACATGCCAACACATGTTGGTTTAGTGAGGGCTACTAATGCTTGAAAGATTTGTTCTTTAGAACTAACAGTATGTTGTTTTGGCGACCGTTTCTGGTGCTTGATAGGTTTGTTCTTTAGAACTAACAATATGTTGTTTTGGCGAGCGTTTCTAGTGCTTGAAAGATTTGTACTTTAGGCCTAGCAGTATGCTGTTT
>JAMPIV010006980.1:0-38144 GCA_024509875.1 Oreohelix idahoensis | reverse complement strand
ATATCTCTTGTCCTGTGCTTTGCTTCCAAGTCTTCTATTTCCTTGCATTTTATTTCTATCCACCGTTCTTTTGCTTCTCTACACATAGTACGTATGTCATTGTCTATTGTTTTATATTCTGGAGTGTTTTTTGCTTTCTTTCTTTCGGTCATTTTTTTCAAGATGTCATCTGTCATCCAAATTTGATTTTTCTTAGACTCCTTTTTAGGTAAATTTGCATTCGCTGATTGTATGCTTGTTTTTAAGTATTCCCATTTTGCGGTTGCTTTTTCTTCTGGGTTTTCTCTTCTATACTGCTCCATGCTTTCTGTCAATAACTGTTGATATTTATTTTTGACGTCGATTAAATATTTCTGTTTTATATCTGGTTGTTTCAGCTCTGATAGTTCTATCTGGGGGTCCTCCTGCCTTCTGTTTCCTGCCCTTTTCAGCTTTATATTTACTTTGATTGACGAACTGGATGTGTGATCTTGAATTTATGTCGGCGCCAGGGAATGTCTTTGCGCTTGTGACACTGTTCTTAAATCTATGTTTTATCATGATATAGTCGATTTGATTTCGTGTTGTATCTCCTGGGCTTTTCCATGTGTATAATTTCCTTGGGTGGTGTTCAAAAAAGGTGTTACATATGACCAGCTGGTTTTCTTCACAGAACTGGATAAGTCTGTCTCCTCTATCATTTCTTGTCCCTAATCCATACTGTCCTACTATTTTCTTGTATTTTCCTTTTCCTACTTTTGCATTCATATCACCCATTACTATCAACACATCTGTTGATTTGACTGGTTTAAGTGTGTGTTGTAGCTCTTCATAGTATTCTTCTATTTCTTCCTCGCTGTGATCTTTAGTTGGTGCATAAGTTTGTAAGATTGATATGTCGAATGGCTTTGCTCTCATTTTTAGTAACATCATTCTGTCATTGTGTGTCCAGTATCCACATACGTATTTTTCTAACTCCTTCTTTATCAACATTCCTACCCCTCTTTCATGTTTTTCTCCGCCTGAGTGTATAAGCGTGTACTGGTCTCTTGTTATGTAGCCTGTATCCAAAAGTCTTGCCTCTGCAACTCCCAGTATATCAAGTTTCATGTCTGTTGCTTCTAATATAAGATTGTCAAGCTTTCCTATTTACAATGATTTGACAAATGTGATGCCACTTTCTCATGTCGGCAGTTGTTCATATTATTTGGAATTGAAAACAATATATATCCTAATTATAACCCATCAGAGGTTGAACGGGATATTTTTCTTCATTAATTTAAAAAAAAAAAAAATCTTTAGTCGATGCTTATTCTCGCTACTAGCCCTGGTATTGTCCAGCCGCAAATGGCGTCTACGTCGTTCAGCCTCGTTTTCGATTCTGACATAGTTCGCGTAACTCTCTATACATCAAGGGGCACTAGGTGGAAGCTACTTGGTCGGGGGATCCAAAGTGTAACTCCTCCGCCCACCCCCATTTTTCCACACATACACGCACATATCACGAGTATTAACGAGTTCCGTTCTTACGGGCGTTTGCAACCCACTTTAGTACGTAAGTCGGAATTCGTGCGTACGGTAAATGTTCGTAAGTATCCGTCATAAAATATCCACGAAAACAATGCGTTTTAACATTTATGTTACCGAAAAATTCCGGAAGCTTATATATAATTATAATGCAGTAAAATACAGTAAATTGAAAAACACTAGCAATTCAAACTAAAACAAAATGTGTAAACATTGGTAGTTTCAGCCAACAATAATGACACATCATGAAGCTTGTGAATTTATTGTTGGTGGTTTGTCAACTCTTGTAAAGAATTAGTGCAAAGAAGTCTGAACACACAAACAATACATTTTCAATCAGCTTTCAAATGAAAAAAAAAAAAAATGAAATAGTTTATCATTCCACCTTCTTTACTTTTTCGTAAATGTGTCTGTAGCACCGAATATCTTCCGTGACACCTCTGTGTATCTTAGTGAATCTCTCGGCATTGAGATCTTGCTCTTCAAATGTTGTCATCCCTTCCTTAAATAAAGAAGTTATCGGATAATTCTTTAAATTTGAAATGCACTGGGTTTTGGAGTTTTGAAATATTTTAATGCTTTCTGCTGTTCTAAAATCTGAGCTTCAATTTCCATCAGGTTTTCATTGTTGGGTTCCTTTGCATGCTATTCTAGCAACGCTGTTAAGTCATCGTCATTAATTTATATATTAAGCTGCGTTTCCGCGTCGGAACTACTTTCTTTCATTCGTAAGTAACAAACGGCTGTCGCTGCAGTAGCTGGAAATTAATTGAAATTTAAGGGGTTTTGTTAACTGGTTCGTATCGGTAGATTGCCGTAAATCGTGGCCGCCGTAACCCGAGAGCATGCGTTCTAAGTGATATGCAGAATTAGAATAGTTCGGTTGGTGTGGTTTTAAAGACCATCTGGAATGCTCTGGGTAGGAGAGGTCAAAAGAAACAGAAAAACCCGGGCACGGGACTGTTTACGAAATTTGACTGAAACAACTCCTGAAACAGGATGGGAAGGGAAAGCTCCTGACCGGGTTTGGAAGAAGACATGGAAAGATCTTGATGGGACTACACAGGACAGGAAGGCTTAGGCGTGAATTTGTTGAAGGCTTAGCGTGAATTTGTTGAAGGCTAGCATGAATTTGTTGAAGGCTTAGCATGAATTTATTGAAGGCTTAGCATGGATTTGTTGAAGGCTTATGCTCCATAAGGAGCTGATAGGTAATAAAGGACTCCAACGCCTACTTCCGTTTCATCATTCTTTTAATTCAGCGTTGCCACTCCTAAGTGGATTCACCTAGATCTAGGTTTTTTTGGGTCCTGTCTAGGTGTCACTTTCCTGCATTAGTTGAAGAACGCCATTTTGATTTCGCTAAAATTTAGCCAAAATAGCCCAAAAATCGCACAAAACAACCCAAGTCGCCGATATCTAGTTTTTTTTTTTCTCCACAATTCAGAGTGGCAACGCAGTTTTAATTCAAAATGAGTTTTGTTTCGCCTTCAGCCATGTGTGAATGCAGTTTTAACCTTTGGGTCAGTATTCCGAATCATTTACCTGGTTTCCTTCAAGCACAACTATTTATAAGTTTCTGTAAACAATTTTTTGTTATTCGTGAAATCTAATTCACAGTGTTATTCTGGTGGCCTATTTTCAAAAGAACTTGCTCTTTCGGTGCTTGTAATACCAGTTTCATTTTGGTAGTATCGCTCTGCGGAACGGTCGTTTAATTTTCCCAGAAATCTATTTATAGCGAGAGAAAGACAGATGTGACAGTCCAGTGACCATAGAGATTTGTTTATTCTTCAGACTAAGTTTCGTTCAATAAATTGTTCAATGGTTTGTGTTGCAGTGGAACGAAAGGCAATACGCCTCAGATGTAGATGTCCACTACGTTTTAGAGGAGAGTGACAACCTCAGTTACCACGTTCTCTGACTAACCCCGCTGTTCTTTTGCAGCTTGTTATTTTCAATACCACCACCATAATATGTACATTGTTAATTGGACAACACAACTTCTTGACATCGCGCAAAGTACGCTGGACGATTGTCACCGTGGGGTTTGCCCAAGCATTATTCATGCTATTGTTAAGGTGAGATAAACAGTTAGGACAGCTCACAAGAGAAAATAATGAATGAAAATAATAATATTGCTAACTGACAACGGCTCAGAATACCGGTTCATGTTAACTAATAGTGAGTGATTAAAGTGAGTTGTAAATAGAAAGTTCGAGAACAAGAGAAAAAAAAAAAAAAGGCTTGACCAATAAATTTAAGTAAAACGATTTGGGTCAGCGAATTAGAAGAGTGGCAAGAAAACACACCACGAAAAATGACCAGAGGTCATTAGATGACAGGCAGTCCTGAGTTGTGCTTCAGGAAGAAGGTGTGATCGCTGTGCGGACAAGATGAACCTTCTGTGGTTTTACAGATAGGGTTTATGTGAATATGTTTAGATGTCCAGCCATCACTAGCCAGTGTTATTCTGTCGGGAGATAGTTTGATTTGATTCTGTGGTTCACAGTTAAGGTGTATTTCTGAAAGGAGATCAGCGTTTATGCTGTGTTTTTGTAAGTATTGAACTATGATTATATTTTGCACAGAGTAGAATTTTGTTTACAGGAGAATCTTGCAGAAGCACGATTTGCCAGTTCATTACGAGATCTTTACGACTATGTACCAAGAAAAACGGATGGTTATAACGACTATGTGTAAAGTAACCAAAAGGCTGTAAACATTTGAAGGAAACTAGAGATATTATAGAGAAGCCACGTTGAACAAGGTTTGAAGTATCCAGAATTGCATATGATTTTCAAGAAAAAGTGAATGTCGACTTTTGTAGAAGAACTTCAAATATGCTCTCTCACTTGTAAGTATCAGAAGGGTGTACATACAATTATTTATGCATGAGATGAATTTTGTTGCTAGGAGCAGTTATAGAGACCTGTTTGACCAGTTTGTCGAAGAAGATATTTAAGTAACAAATCAAGTATGGAATGCTAATAAAGAGCATTGGTATATGAGGAAATAGGAGAAGGTTTTGGGAAGACTAAGGAAGTCTACAGGAGAAAAGAATAAGTTAAAGAGGAATACGGAAGTTACAAGACATAGAATTCATGTATGAAGTACCCCTGATGTTTGACATACTTTGAATAGACTCATCATACGTTATGTTACAGTACATTATTATATAGTTTCAAGTTTTGAAGGATCACCATTCAAAATGTTGCTGAATACACCACACATACTTTGAATTGGCGCTGAGACCAGTCCTTCTTAGTGACAACATGGCTACATCGCATTCGGATCTACTGTATCAACAGCAACAACATTTGTTCCACTACCTCCGGAACAGGAACCCACAATGGTTGCTCTCAAAAGCATCACTGACACATTACATAACGTTGACCATTATGCAAAGTATAACCAGATTAGGTCGGTTATCACACCATTTACAGGGGATTCTAAAGAGTTTCGAAGATGGTTGAAAGATGCAGAAAAATTCGCTACTATGGTAAACGCATGCACGGATTCAGACCGTAAGCGAATTCTATATTTGTCATCAGACTCCTTGGTCACTGATTTTTTAAGAAGACGTGACAATGCGTACCCCAAAGAAACGTATGATTCACTAAAAAGAGAGTTAACACAACGTTACAGCGTTATTACCAACACGGAACACGCTTGGTCACTTCTTCGCCGGATTAGGCAAGAACACAAAGAATCCATTCAAACGTATGGAGAAAAGTTATTAAATTTAGCAGAGGAAGCATTTCTGGAAGGTTTGACAGCATCACAAGATCTAGAAAAACATCTTGTGGGTATATTTATTGATGGATTGTCAGGGAGTAATATTAAACTACGCATGATTCGTAAAGACCCGAAAACGATAAATGAAGCGATCCAAATGGCAATTAGAGAGGAGAATGTTCGAACAAGATTTAACCAGTTTATCGAACAAGAACCCATAGTTGAATCACATCCGGATCATGAACCGATGGAAATTGGTCATTCCCGCCCGCGTTGGCATCGCCCAGGCCATATGAATAATCATGAGCAGTCAAGAACAAATTATACTCAACACCCTCATAGGCAACAGAACGTCCATCAAGTTAATGCCCCTACTTGTTTTATTTGTGGTATTCGAGGACACCTAGCCCGTGAGTGCCGACGACAACATCCTCGCCTACACCAGCAAAGCCATAACAACCCACGACATCAGGGTTATGGCAATAGTAATCATTATGGTCAGAATTTTCGCGGAGCACATAGAGCTTCCAATTTTACAAGAGGACAATCAAGAATGTACAACCAGGGAAAAAGAACAATCAACCATTAAGAAGGACCATTATTGGTGACTACAAAATTGATGGAAACAACAACCTCCTTCATCATAGGTCCATACGTACAAAGAAAAACAACATTGTTCCACACCCAATACCTCCTTCTCAAAGAACACCTGAGCAAGAAATACAGTCCATAAACATTACCCCAGACCCGAGTTCCTGTCTTATCAATATTGACAAGAAGAATTACCGAGCACTTGTGGACACTGGTGCTTCAGTTAGTCTGATTAGGGAACAGTTATACAAACAAATTAAACATCTTGTGAACTTCCGACCATCAAAGACATGTATGGCCTCGGTGACAGGAGAATCTATGAAGTCTTGTGGCACAGCATATATTACATTCCACATAGGACAGCAACAGCTTACACATCCCTTTATATATATCTACTGTTCAAAAAAAGAAACGCAACTTTTTTGGTGTTACTTTTATAAAAGATATTCGCTGATTGGACATCAGTCAACCTATCGACTGTGTCCACCTGGTCATTAACTTCTCGTGGTTACCTGAATTGTACTCACCTCATGATTCGTGAGGTCATGAAAGAGGTCAAGGTCAAAACAACGTTTTTGAAAATAACTCATGACAGGTTCAAGAGAATCCCGTGAAACTTACCGAACACACAACTCTCTGACCGTATTATTGAATGCCTATAAAAGATTGACGCTCCTCGAATAAATTCAATTGAAAATTCAATGCGCAAGTATGGCTCATCTCACTACAGAACAACGACTCATCATCATTGGACGTTTACAGACTGGACAGTCACAAAGTGTAGTGGCCAGACAATTTAATGTGGTTAAAAGCACCATTAGTCGCCTTTGGAGGCGATTTCAAGAAACTGGCTCAGTGGCAGCCGGCCGCGCAGTGGAAGACCCAGAGTCACAACACCTGCCGAAGACCGCTTCATACGGCTGCGTCACCCCAGGAATCGACTTGCATCTGCGTCCTCCACAGTCCAGTCAATGTCAGCAGCTCGTCGAATTTCCGATCAAACGATCAGGAACCGGCTGCACGACTCTGGTCTTTGGGCTAGAAGACCCTACAGAGGTCCTGTTCTTACGGACCGGCATCGCCAGAACCGACTGCAGTGGGCGAACCAGCATCGTCAATGGACCGTTGGGAATGACTGGAGACGGGTGTGGTTTAGTGATGAATCATTTTTTGTGCTCCAGCGACCCGATAGACGGAGAAGAGTTTACCGCAGAGTCCATGAGCGCTACGCCCAGAACAGCGTTGATGAGGCTCCTCCACATGGTGGTGGAGATGTACTGATGTGGGGGGTGATCAACTTCATGGGAAGAAGTGACCTGGTGCAAATTGAAGGACGCCTGAATGCCCAACGATATGTCGCTGAAATTCTTCGTCCTCACGTCCTTCCACTTCTGGCTGCACGAGGGTCGATTTTTCTGCAGGATAACGCTCGACCTCATGTGGCACAACTCACCACCCATTTCCTCGCTGACACCAATTTCCAGACCATTCCGTGGCCAGCCATGTCATCAGACATGAACCCCATAGAACACTTATGGGATGAACTCGACAGACGACTCCGCCAGCGAGACGTGGCTCCAGCCAATCTCCGACAGTTCTCTCTTGCACTGCGGGAAGAGTGGGCAGCCATCCCACAACAACAAATCCAACCGCTAATCGGATCCATGTCAAGGAGATGTCGTTCTCTGATAGAGGCCAGAGGAGGCCATACACCTTACTGAAACGGAGGCCTCAGTCGCAAAGAATAAAAGCCCAAACCAAATTTAATGAACATCATTTCATTGTTAAAGTCTGAAATTTTCTTCATGCCAAGATTGAAACATTAATTCCGTAAAATAAAATTTTGGTACAAGTTTGAAATTTGGTGTCCATTACCACCGCAATAATGTTGCGTTTCTTTTTTTGAACAGTATAATTACACCTGGGATGTCCAGAAACTTCATCCTCGGTAGAGACTTCCTTACTCGCCACAACGCCAGAATATATTTCGACCTGCATAAGATCAATATCAATGGTGAATATATACAGTTAGAGGATGATATACATATCGCATCCCTAGTACGCTTAACAACCCCAGTTACAGTACTACCTAACACGCTTGTGATAGCCAAAGGTCGAATTAAGAGTTCTAATTATATCGGACCAGGACAAACAATCTAGATTGAACCCTTGGAAAATGAGGACATCAAAGACGAACCCTTCATGTTTGTTACTGAAGATATTGCAGAAGTCTCTCCCTCCCGTGACTTTCCAGTTATGATTGTAAACACATCGGGACAAGCTACAACGATACACGAGGTGCGATAATTGCTAAAGTACGAAGATCGTCCTTGACCTGTACCATAAACAACAGAACGCTTGACGTTGGTCAGAGTCGACACCATCATTCCCCCGCTCCACGCAGATCCCAAAATCATGCCCCATGTCACCCCTCCGACTCTGACAGACGACTTCAATGGCAAAGCACATATGGTAACCAATTTACTCACAGGATTAGGCGCCAGACTCCAGGAACAAGAACGTTGGTCAAGTCAAAAAGAACAACAGATAGAGAAAAAATTTGCAGCCAGCAGAGTAACGGGAAACATAGATATCGACGAACATATTACATGCCCAAGATGGATAGCACTGATTATGTACCTGAGAATTATGCTACTCCCATACACAGAGAGAGAAGACACACTAAATAAGATGACACACCGTATGATAGAGCCTGCAGAGATGAACCCGAAGACACAACCTATCGGTACCCTTCATTCCCCACACCATGTCAGATCCCACACTCAACCCCACACCGCCCCACAAGTCGAGACTATCAAGATGACACACCATTACCAGGAAGATACCCAGGTGATAAATACATTAATCATAGCAACGCAGAAGATCAAGAATTTGAGGCATATGAACAGATAAGTCAAAGATTTGCAAACGCAGAAGATCAAGAATTTGAGGCATATGAACGAGCTTGCATATATTCAGATACGGAACAAACTAAATATCTTCGTTATGCACATGAAGTTGATCAAGTAATAAGGAGAAAATCATACGATGGGATATACAGAGGAACAGGCAACAGTGGAAGAAAATCGCACCATGTTAATCTTGTTACCCACTATTTATTGCCAACCCCAGCACAGAAAACAGCCCCATCACCTTATCACTATAGTGGACACTATAATCACAGAACAGAGGTAGAGCATACTCCATTGCGGAAACCCAATACGAGTTACTCAAACAAACCACTGTATCGAAGATGTAAATCAAGATATCCAAAACCCTTTGAATACTGCCGTAGTGAACGAGAGAGCAGAAGTAACAATCACAGAACAGAGGTAGAGCATACTTCATGGCGGAAACCCAATACGAGATACTCAAACAAACCACTGTATCGAAGATATGAATCAAGATATCCAAAACCCTTTGAATACTGCCGTAGTGAACGAGAGAGCAGAAGTAACAATCATAGAACAGAGGTAGAGCATTGTAAAGGGCAATTTTTACTATCTTGCAATATAATACATTTATATACTTATTATGTTCGCAAATATTTGGTAATCAAAGTATTTCCTGTTTAAGTGCTTAAGGAGAAGTCATTTTTGAGTTACTTCCCTTGAAAGTAGTTCCGTCATCTTCGATCGGACTCCGCGGACGAGTCTAGGCCTACTGCGATTTATTCTTTGGCTGGGTAGGAATAGATTGTTCTTGCTTCAGTATATCTATGGCCTGAATTTATACGTAGTGTTTGTATGAGTAGGACGAGTCTGTCTTATATATGGATATCTTTACTTTTCTAAGTCGAACTATGTTGGTTGTCGCTAGAAAAGGTCAAAGGCTATGCAGCGGAAGTATCGCTAGCAAGGGGTGTGATTCATGGCTGTCATCCTGTCTGGATGTAGAATTTTGTGGTAGCCGGCCTATCGCCGAAAAAGTGATCTATATGTGGATGGGGAAAAGTGATAGTCATTTAGACATGTTGTATGTACTTTACCCCAGTGTTTATTCTCTTTTGCCAAGGAATGGCAAAGTTATATTTCGCATAGAAAGGTAAAACCACAATTTATTATGAACTTCGCTCTGGCGACCGGGTGATACAGGATCAAACCCGGGCGACGGCATTTGAGGATTTTTCGTCGACCGGGATTTGGACTGGATTAAATCGAGACCTGGCGAGGACATTTGAAGGAGTGTCGTCGACCAGGGACTGGCAGCTCCTGAGCCGACCCAGCTGCAATGGGTACCTCCGAAATCGGCGAGTATTTGCCTGAATGGCGAGGGACACCTGTCTCTGTACAAGAAATAAAGGGATACTCACGTAAAATCAATGTCAGGTTAGACATAAAAAATAATAACCTGAGATTTCGCCTCGAGTATTAGCGGGCGAACGCAAAAAAAAAAAAAAAAAAAAAAAAAAAAAAAAAAAAAAATTATGAACTTGGGCTTCGCCATCGTTGTTGATAAACAGATGCACAGTGGTACTTTTGAAAAGAATATTTATTCAAAGGAAGACGACATTCCTATGTATCAGCACTAGATTATATGATATTATTCAATTACTTCTATGATAGAAGTCATGAAGAAATGAGGACATTAACGAATGACCAATTTTGGTCTGGGTCCTATAGTGAGTGAAACTCACGAGAGAAGAACAGCCATGTTGAAATTCATATACTTTGTATTTATCGAGTGAGAAAAAGGGATGCCTGTACTATCGCTCGATGAACCAAGAGATCACTGCTACATGTGAGAACCCATGTCTGGGATTCCTATATCTTTATGGAAAATATATATATTGAACTTTACGTGAAGGGATATTCACTAGACGAGGTTAGGTCTAGGAGCCTTCCTATATCTTGGTTATGGTCTGACGTGCCCAGTCAGTAAAGCCAGATGATTTACATGATGGAACTCTGAATGTTTATTTACGAATGCTCCATTATGATATTTGCCAAGCATGAATGCTAACTTAAGATGATATTCCTGTGATCAACATTATGCTGTCTATGTCGACATTTGTTCCTGTAACCATACACGTACTGTCCAAGTGTGCGTCCCATTAAATGTTATAAAAAGACCACCGTAGTTCCAGTACTTCTTGAATTCGAACAGTGTGAGTATGAGTGATGTACTATCAACCTGTCAACTCTATCGAATCATTCTACCATTCGCGTTCTGACATTCACATACACACTCATTGTTTACACTCACATTCTTGTCGGAGCCTCATCACGTTCCAGGACAAGATGACCTGTATGACCAAAACTGTGCTGGGTTTAATGAGTTGACAATCGTTACACTTTACTACACCAGTCCCAACATCTACATTTATCAACTGGTGGACATTCACGTCATTTAACAAATAAAGCGTGATTCAACAACTAGTAGCCAGTATGAGTAAACAACTAAACAGAGTTTAACAAGCATACTCCATGGCGGAAACCGAATACGAGATACGCAAACAAACCATTCTGTCGAAGATATGAACCCAGATATCCAAAGCCCTTCGAATATTGCCGTAGTGAACGAGAGAGTAGCCGTAACATTCACAGAACTGACGAAGAAAACACATATGTTAAAACACCGTGGACAAACCAAGAGTCCCAGATACAGAATCACATACCAGACCGGTTATCGCAATTACTGGCGACACTGAAAGTAAAAGGTCAACACGAATCTAAACTTAGTGCGTTCATCACTAAACACCAAGATGTATTCGCACTAACAGATGTGGAGTTAGGCAGAACCAGTACGGTACATATGGACATTCAGACCACAACAGAGGAACCTATTAGTTTGAAACCCTACCACACCCCTTTGAAGAACCCGTGAAATAGTGGAGAAATCTATAAACGACATGTTGAGTGCAGGAATTATAGAGAGATCGAGATCAGTGTCACAAGAGGTTTAGATGTTATTAAATGGTGGGATATCCTGGACAAATAGGTGTATCAGAGGATACCAGGATAGTGCCAGATGAGAGACTGGTCTTATAAGTAATACCCCCTTCTCTGAAAAAAGCAAGGGTGTATAGACAATCAAGGTGAGGTCCAGCAAAGTAAGTTCCCAGAGTAAGGAATGATGATGATGAAGTTCTCTGAGTCCCTATCCGCTACCTCTTAAGATCTCACCAAAGATTAAAATTTATAGTATTGTTTGTTTTATTTGACTCAATATGTGTCTAGAGATGAATTAAATTTCTACAAACACAAAATTTCAAAACAGAACTTTAACTGTAATAAACTTTGTAAGAAAGACTGTTGGAAATTATATATACAATTTAATGTTCCTGAACCTCAATCTTTGCAGGTCAGGAATACTCAAAAAAGGAAATGAAATATTTTTACACTTTTAAAATAAATAACAGGTAAATTTCTGTCCATGCGGTATCAGGTTCACAGGAAGCTATTCTCGATTTATATTTCACAAAATGTCAAGTTTGTCTGTATCCTGAATGTTGGCTTTAAATCTGTAGATAGTTTATATGTCTATTACTTGTCATCATATAAAGGTAAGTTAAGTAGACTGTCTATTTTCAACTTGGGTGAGCTTCTGAAATTATGTCACTGGCTGGTAACTTATCTGTGGCTGCTGTTGAATTTCTCTGCCCACGTCATGACCAAACAATCAGCATATACTTGAGGAAAATACTGCTGGATAGAGCTCCTGACTTATGCCGAGCTGTGGTCTCCAGCAGCCTCCCGTATCAATGGCCAGAGATCTCTTCAAGATACTGAGATCGAACCTGGAATCAAGGATAACCACATTCTATGTAGGCATCTGTTTCAACCCACATACACATAAAGGACGTCACACCTTACCCTTCAGACATTGTGCTAACAGGTTGCACTAGACATATAATTTCCTTTCTACTGTCTGTTTCCTGTGATTATCTTTTCCTGTATGGATTTCCTGTTACTGTCCTGAGCCCCATACTTGGCTTCCGTGCGATAATTAGGTTAAGTACAAAATAATATGTAACAGCTTGATTTCTTTATGCCGACAATTCATGTAAGCCTAATACAGTATCTTTTAACAGTGAATCACTCCAGACGAAAATACAAATTTAATTCCCTACTAGAACTTACTGGTCGTAATTATGCCATATTTTCAAACACCATACTCATTTTATCAGTTTCTCTCGCATCTCGAGCATGTTTCTAACATTACACACTGCCACAATTTAGGTCAATGTGACCGTGACACATCCGTCCTGCAGTTTCACTTTTGAATCGGTATTGAACCTTTTTTGGCTGGTTATCAATAATTAACAAAATATACAAATAAAGATATCTTCCTTACCCTCAGGTAATTATGCACACATACACACGCTGAATCTGGCCCACATAAGGATCTAGAACTGCTTTCAAGTCCAGGAAGGCAAAAGACGTGGTCGATACTGTCTTTACTTCGGTCAGCTATGTGCTAAGTTTTAAAATTGAATGGCGGAAAACCACAAAAGGTTGTTACTATTTATAGCACTACACCCGCCCCATCAGAGGGAAAGTCAAAAAGTTAATTTTTGAGACTAGTACTTATGCGGTTCTAAGCGTGATTGTAGAATCTGACCAAATTTGAAAATATTATATTATAGTTATTAGTGGACCGATTTTAATTATCAAAAGTGATAATTAAACGGCCAATTTCTCTCTATCATTCTATATAGTTTTCCCTTAGTTATTCCTTTGCATTTCAATCTGGGTAATTTTTAAGTAATTAAATTGGGCATTACCCTGATGTGAAAATATCCCTAAAATAAATTTTTCTACTACTATAAAATATTTTGATGAGGGAATCTTTATGTTTATGTGTTAAGCAATATCAGCGCTATAATTTGAGATATCCCTTTCATTTTAATTATCTTTAGTTATTAAGAAATAAATTATCTACGTTCGGTCAAAAACACAAAATAGGCATTATTTCCCCGTCAACCAAAATTTTCTTATCACTACAAGAAAAGGAAACGATTTGATTGGTTGTTAAATTTGTACTATGCTCTTAGATAATTTTTGGGTGGGCGGTAACTTTTGACTTGTTTCCTAGACAAATTCAAATACACTAAATAAATTGTTGGCGGTAAATTTGACTGGGCCCTCAGACAAATTTCAAATACTGTAGTTATTTATAGATTTAAAAATACGATAGCTAGTTTATGAGCGGGGAAAATTTTGAGCGTGTTGTCATACAGATTCACTTCACTACAATCAGCATGGTCATCGCCAATAGTAATAGTATCAAAAAAAGATGGAACAAGTAGATTTTGCTGCGATTACCGCGCATTGAACAGAATTACCAAGACGATTTCATATCCATTACCACGCATTGATGGTATTTTGGCGACACTTGGACATTCTACATACTTTACTACATTGGATGCACGCTCAGGATTTTGGTGTATTCCTATGACACCAGCAGCTAAAGAAAAGTCAACATTTTGTACACACATGGGTAGCTATAAGTGGAACGTCATGCCTTTTGGTTTGTAAGGAAGTCCCGCAACATACATGGCACTGATGGACGAGGTTTTGCAGGGAATGCATTCTTTTGCATTAGCCTAAATAGATGATATACTTATTCACCCATCAGGTACCGTGGATGACCACTTAAGGAAAGTTGAGCAAGTTTTTGATCGCCTCCGACACCACCAAGTTAAACTCAAGCTTAGCAAATGTGAGTTCCTAAAAACGGAAACCAAGTATTTTAGGATTCATATTTAACAAAGATGGCATTCGCCCTAATACAGATAAAGTGGAAGCAATTAGAAAGATGCCCGCCCCCACAACAGTGAATCAGGTACGAGCTTATACCGGTTGTTGTGGATATTACAGACGCCACGTTATTAACTTCTCAAAGGCCGCTGAACCGCTTATTGCTCTTACAAAGAAGTATTCACGATTCAAGTGGACAGAGGAATGTCAGAAATCCTTCGACTACCTCAAGAATGCGCTTACAACAATACCACTTCTCGCACATCCAGATATATCTCGCCCAGTAATCTTATACACGGATGCCTCCAATACAGCAATAGGTGCTTCTTTAGTCCAACCCAGAGAAGAAGACGAGACACCGATCATACCAGAGATTCCCAACGAGATGCCCATAGCATTTGTGTCACACGCCCTCTCCAAAACACAGAGACGATGGTCGACTACGGAGAAAGAAGCTTTCGCCATACATTACGCGATACAGAAGCTTGATTTTTACATTAGAGGCACCAAACTCATCATTAGAACGGACCACCAACCCTTGGTGAATTGGCTCACTAAGACACACAAGCAGCCCAAGAAATTACAGACTTGGTCCATGAACTTGCAATCCTATGACACAAGAATTGAATATATTCCGGGTACTCAGAATACGTGTGCAGACCTCCTTTCTCGAATCCCATACTTGAGTACCACACAGGAAGATGATCCTGATGCTTTCACTGACATCAACGACAATGCAAAAGAGATTAACATCATGACTTCCAACAGGGTAGATGTCGACTTTAACACCGCCACAACAAATACTGGTACATAAGAAACAGTAAACTTGGACACATTTGATGTACACACTGAGCAGAGAAAAGACCCCGAAATTCTCAAGCTTATTAAACAAGTAGAAACGAAACCCACGTCACTCAAAAAATGTACTATTCTGCCACATGACAAAGTTCTATATCACATTGACGAGAAACAAGAAGGGAGATTATAAAAAGTAATTCCCCAGTTATTAGTGCCTGAGTTATTAGTGCAGTTCCATGACAATAACGGACATGTTGGAAGGGATAAAACCGTCGACATTATCAAAAAAAGGTACAACTGGATGTCAATGTACAAAGACATAATTGAACATGTTAGTACTTGCAAAACGTGCAGAATGAGAAATATGAGACCAACTAGAGTTCCCTTGCAAGAGATGAAACCATCCTATTTTCCTATGGAAGTCATAAGCATGGGCATTTCTGGTCCATACCCCATTACCCAGTCCGGAAAGGCATACCTTTTGCACATCGTTGATCAATATTCGGTATGGCCTGAAAGTTATCCTCTCAAAAATCTAACGTCAGCGACAGTAACTGAGTTTTTTATGCAAGAATTCGTACCAAGACATGGCTGCCCTAGGAGGATAATCACAGACAACGGGAAACAATTTGTCGGTAACCCTTTCAAGAAGACACTCCAGACTCTGCATATCCAACATACCACTAGTAGTTTCTACAGGCCTCAGGCCAATGGAAGAAATGAGCGAATGCATGCTACTTTACATGATATCCTTGCCAAATATATACAAGGAAACGTACAATATTGGGATATATATATATATATATATATATATATATATATATATATATATATATATATATATATATATATATATAGATATATATATATATATATATATATCACTCAAGCGCTCGAAGCAATACGTGTAAACACAAATGAGACGACAGGACTGTCACCATTCTACATGTTATATGGACGTGAACCTACTTTTCCATTAGACAATCTCTTGCAACCTCAGAGGAAGTATGTAGGAGAAGATCCCATCAAAATTATTCTACGAGAGAAACATAGAGCACACCAGATAGCTAATCGCAATTCGCAGAAAGCTTTCAAGGAATGGCAGAAACAGCACGATAAAAGAGCTACATTGGAACAATTTCAAGTTGGTGATAAAGTTTATTATAAGAAGAATGTTCGCGACAACAAATTTGACCCACGATCCCTCGATGGATATAAGGTACTTAAAAAGACAACACCTATAAATTACATATTATGGAATGAAGAGAAGAACATAGTCACCAAAGCTCATGCAGCACAGATGAAGAAAGATAATCATCGCCCGATAGCACCACCAGCTTTATCGAAAGGCAGACCCGTACGAAAAGCCACATTGAATCACTACAATTCCACAGAGACGTCAACCACCTCACACAGTGAAATCGACACAGATGATGATCTTGATATTCACACAGAACAGTGTAACACCCCAAATCAACTACAGGATGTTATACATCGATTAAATCGTTGTAGAGACACGTCAGAAGACGAAGATGACATTCCGCCGGTGGAATTAAGAGAGAAGTTAATATCTCGAGACAATCGTTTACACGGTAGAGATAGCAGCACACCCGTATCAGTGAATGAGAACGAACCCCACCCATCCATAATGAGTCAAACATACTATGGCAGTCAAGGAGTACAACCGCTAATTCCAAGCCAGCAACAACCCACACACCAGCCTTCACATTCCAGCTGGGACAGCGAAGATGACAGGCCCTTGCAAGCAACAAGAAACAACATAACACACCACAGTCGGAGCTCTACAGAAGATCATACAAACATTCAAGCATTGCGATCTTCCGATGAGACACAGCAAAAAGAACATTGTTGACAAGCCTTTAGCACCTTATGAGTCAGAACTTGACAAAACAGAACGAGAAGAAAGCGACATCGATTTTATGGATGATACTACCAACACTGAGATACGTACAGCTACCAAGCGCCCTTACCGCCCTTCATCAGGAGATTCGTCGCCACAAGCGAAGCTATTACGTCTACCACAAGAGCATGTACGAGCCAAGTTCAGAAGAAATCATCGCCCATTTCACAAGCCGATTCCAGTTTTACAACATCGTCCAAATATTCAATCGCCCTCTTTCTCCTGCAGAGCGACTATAAACACAACAACACAATCGATACCAATTTCGTCACATTACGACAGTCGTTTCTCCAGTAGAGAAATCACACTGTTAGAGCTTGCAAAAGAATTGTCAAAATTGATGCAGGCAGTGTAATCATCGTAAAGTACTCCCCCAGCTAAAGTACTAATCGCAGCACTTCCCCAGCACAGTTCTTATAGGTACTTTTATCAACAAAGTACCTACCACTAAGTCAATTTATTATTCTTTTTACCAGTGCTTAAGTTAGTTGATTTATTGGACACTTGGACACTCACATTACTCATGTAACTCTTTAAGGGACGAGAGTATAGAACTCTAGAAAAAACAAAAAATAGACTGTAATCTAGGGAAACACAGAGTCCTGATTATGTAAACTTATTCCAGGTAAACTCACAGAGCTTATCAATGTACTTCCCAAGGTATCGGATTCAGCATACCAGAGGATCAAAACTGATAATTACTGTTAGTATTGATAGTATTATTGTCATATTTGTTTGTATAGTGTATAGATTCCAGTTATATTCACATTTAAATTGGCAAAAGAGGAAAAAGAAAAGAAGAGATATGAAATAGGCATAGCCAAGTCATAGAAATGTAAGAAATTCCTCTCACCCAGGTACAGATAGCAAAGAGTCTACAACAAGCAATATTGGTGAACATCCCCACGACACATCTCATACCTTCTCCCCCTTCACCACCCACAAAGGATGTACCCCAGTTACCATTGCGCTGACTATATAGCGACACGAGGAACGCGACATGCTTCGCAGTAGTGCTGCTCTGAGCAGTAATCATAGTTTGGACTTAGTAGAAGAATTAATAAAGATATCATATGCGATTACTTGAGAGATGATAATGATGACACAGCCACGTAGTCACGTTGACATTAACTTTAGCCAGAAGGATGTTCTATATTTTATGAGGTTCTGTACACATGTATATGACGTCTATAGTTTCAGACAAAATTAACGACTTGAACTGTGCATCCAAGGCTAAGATCAGTCGAGCACATCAAATTCTGACTTGATTAGCGACACATGTCTTTCACTATCGCCCCAGGACAGTTAGTTATGCACGCTTCGCCATACTATTAAGTGTTACTCCGCCTATCTGACCGTTCTAATTCAGTAATGACATTGACGGCAGATACTAAAGACATGACGAGTGCTGACAAATCTCTGTTTCCAGAGACAGTTACCATGTCGACCTGTATAAATATATATATTGCATGTATTGAATTATTATTGATCAGTTGTTGTATCATATGAGGTTATGTATTTAAGTAATGATTGATGATATACCTCAATTGAAGCATTACGTATTGGTAACGGAATGACATTACATATATGGTTTTATTTTTCTGACTTTCCATATTGGAACTCATAGTTTGTAAATGTATATGTGTGGTGGTTGAGTAATGTGTAGAGTATTTGTCGAGTTGGACAACAGTAGTGAAATCGACAAGGGATAGTGGACTGACAGAGTTATAGATTACACACACAGAAAGGTGTAAATAGGAGATGGACTTGAGACAACCTGGAAGAAGATTTATCAAAGTGATCTCTCTCTCCAAGCTTCAACTCACTTTTACTGTCTAAGCACCTCCTGCTCTCACTCTTTTCTCTTATCAAAACATAGAGATTATAGTAAAGAGCTAAAACAAGTTTAATTATGGATGGAAGAGTCATGAACAGCGCATTAATAAATGTGTAAACTTTATTTAAATGAAGAAGCATGTATGAAAATAATGCATTTCATCACCAACAACATAAAATTACATCAATAATCAGAATAATCATCAATAGTCATCAATAATCATCAATAGTTATCAATAGTCATCAATAATCATCAATAACCACCATACTGCAAATGCACACCCACAAACACACACACCAATAACACTCATAAAACCTGTAGAACACAGAGAAATGAAATAACTGTCTGACAGTCTGACCGTTTTCGTGGGACCAAGTACAATGCTTCCGACAGTGTCTTTTACGTAAAAATATACTCCATGGGGGATGGACTTGACCTGTATAAATCCACTGTAGTCGCTATTGTTGGTGGCACCCCTGATTTCGCGATGGGGACTGGAAGACTGTCTATCTCATGCTGACCAAATAAACGAACTGAGCTACAGTCCGTCCGCTTTCGTGGGACCAAATGGAATAGCTCCAATGTCTTTACGTAAAAATATACTCCATGGGTGATGGAATTGACCTGTAAATCCAATGTAGGCGCTATCTTTGGTGACCCCTAATTGCGTGAGGGGCTGGAAGACGTATTTATCTCCGGTTTCCCAAATGAGTAAACTGCGTTTCAGTCTGTCCGCTTTCGTGGGACCAAATGTGCCAGCTACAGAAAGTGTCTTTTACGTAAAAATATACTCCATGGATGATGGACTTGACCTGTAAAACTTTCTTGTTGGTGCTGACTTTGGTTACCTTTAATTGCGCGAGTTAGGCTGGAAGACGCTGTTTATCTTTGCTGGCCGCTCCTAAGTGCGAAGTTCTACATAAACCCAGAAATACACCAGACGAAGTTACTTGAGGACAAAGAGTCCCAGGCGCTCTTATCCGGCGCTATTGCTTGCTTGGCTGTAAATCCTGTTTAAACTGGTTTGGCTGTGGTTTTGGCTGAGTGCCCCGTTTAGGCACACAAAGTCGGGTGATATCAGATTCTGCTATAGACATGCTGGGCGGTTTTGATATTCTGAAAGCCGCAGTGCTCTGACTGGTAATCCAATAGGCGAGTAGGGAACTACTACTGCAATAGATGATTTCAGATTTAGCGTTGGCTCGTTGCACTGCGTGAGCTTAACTTGGCGTTGACAAAAAGGGGTTTTGATTCAGGAACGGGGGTTGACGACTCGTGATTGCTAGCGGTATTCAGAAACCCTCTAGATCGAAGAGAACATGACGTTCTTCGCCTGACTGGAGTCTGCTCTAGCGATTCGGTCTCCCTGAAACTGAGACCCCAAAAAGACACCATTTACCTCAAGCAACAACAAAATCAATCTAATGTTTTATAACCTAGTCATGCTCCGCTCCTTCCATTCTATAAATTATAGCATGTGCCCGCATAGGCTTAATATCTTTTGTACACCCATGTAACTGTCAGTAAATGTTCTGACAGCAAAATCTCCTCCTCTTCTCCCAATCTCAACATACAGGAAACCTAACCTTGTAGTTACAGTTGAATGAATATGCTTATTCATCTTACAACATTAAGTGAATTTACATAAAATACAGCATCTGACATTACACAATAACCGTATGCCCCCTTGGGGAAATATATTAGCATTCCACAAAATGAGTACATAGAAAATGCAATGTTCTTGCTATAATAATACAGTTGTGGCTGAATCATAAGATATAATTATATCTATGCCTGGTGACGGCTTTCTGTGAAAGTTATAGACTAGTGCCTAGCCACACAAGTAAGCATAAAATGATTCTCCCTTGCCACTAGAAATATCTATCAAAAAGGAATAAGTGACTTTCTCCTATAATTCAGAGTTATTGCCTGCATCTCACTATTCAGTTTTAAGTGAACAATCCACACCTGACATTATCTTACAGAAATGACAGTTAATTAGCCTATTCTTAACCCATGATAAGCATCTGTGGACTGATTCTACGCCTAGTATATGTTATTGTAAGTTTAACATTTAACCCATGATAAACCATAACACTGACACCTGACTGTTTAAGCACCACTTAACTAAGGCCGTAGACAGCGCTACATTATCACTGAACTAAATTACTAGGAGAAGTCCTCAGAAATGAATTCAAGTCACTTTCTATCAGATATATATAAGCTAACATGAATATATCATATTATAATTATAAGATATGTCAACTCACCCCGAAAATGACTAGAACATAGGCAAACACATTTTAGTACTGCCGTGCTATCTCTGCCTAAGTCTCATATGGTCATCTACGGGCCAGGAATATTCACGAGTGTGTTGGCTTATTAAACCCGTCTACTCTTATAGATTACAAAGGACGCTCCCCCCAGACACCTGGCCTGCATATTTCTACAGATGTTCGGCGAAAGACGTAATCTAGAGTAAGACAAAAGGTTTCAGAAGCAACAACTTTGAGAAAATTTCCCCGAGAGACATAATATTATGATCACTAATGCGTTCTGAAGGCCAAACACAGAGACCACCTGCAGAAGTTACCTCCCACAGACAAGCGGTTTCTTTCACAGAAACCGTCTCTCGCTCGTGATCAAAGGCTTAGCGCGACCAGAGAAATTCCCCCTGTTCGGACGGACCACAGGTGCGTTTAGATAACATTACGTTATCGCTACGCTGACTGTTGAAGAATTTTTAATTCTGAAGGCCAGCCAAACGTAACCAAACGCGGGTGGGGTTTGAAAAGGTGAAAAAATGACAGAAAAGAAATACAAAATGTCCAGGAAAACAGAACATTAAAAGAGTTAATAACATATGGAACGAAATGGTAAAATAAATTAATAGTTAATAGTCACTGTGACAATATGTAAGGGAGCAGGTATAGGATAGTACATTATAGTTAGGGACTAGATAGTTGTTGATAGAACGCAAATGTCTCCCTACGGGATACATTTGTGTGGCCCCGGGTTGTATGTCACCGTGGGGTTTGCCCAAGCAATATTCATGCTATTGTTAAGGTGAGATAAACAGTTAGGACAGCTCACAAGAGAAAATAATGAATGAAAATAATAATATTGCTAACTGACAACGGTTCAGAATACCGGTTCATGTTAACTAATAGTGAGTGATTATAGTGAGTTGTAAATAGAAAGTTCTAGAACAAGGAAAAAAAAGGCTTGACCAATAAATTTAAGTAGAAAGATTTGGGTCAGCGAATCAGAAGAGTGGCAAGAAAACACACCACGAAAAATGACCAGAGGTCATTAGATGACAGGCAGTCCTGAGTTGTGCTTCAGGAAGAAGGTGTGATCGCTGTGCGGACAAGAGGAACCTTCTGTGGTTTTACAGATAGGGTTTATGTGAATATGTTTAGATGTCCAGCCATCACTAGCCAGTGTTATTCTATCGGGAGATAGTTTGATTTGATTCCGTGGTTCACAGTTAAGGTGTATTTCTGAAAGGATATCAGCGTTTATGCTGTGTTTTTTTTAAGTATTGAACTATGATTATATTTTGCACAGAGTAGAATTTTGTTTACAGGAGAATCTTGCAGAAGCACAATTTGCCAGTTCATTACGAGAACTTTACGACTATGTACCAAGAAAAACGGATGGTTATAACGACTATGTGTAAAGTAACCAAAAGGCTGTAAACATTTGAAGGAAACTATAGATATCATAGAGGAGCCATATTGAACAAGGTTTGAAGTATCCAGAATTGCATTTGATTTTCAAGAAAAAGTGAATGTCGACTTTAAAGAACTTCAAATACGCTCTCTCACTTGTAAGTATCAGAAGGGTGTACATACAATTATTTATGCATGAGATGAATTTTGTTGCTAGGAGCAGTTATAGAGACCTGTTTGTCCAGTTCGTCGAGGAGAATATTTAAGTAACAAATCAAGTATGGAATGCTAATAAAGAGCATTGGTATATGAGGAAATAGGAGCAGGTTTTGGGAAGACTAAGGAAGTCTACAGGAGAAAAGAATAAGTTAAAGAGGAATACGGAAGTTACAAGACATAGAATTCATGTATGAGTTAACCTGAAGTACAAAGACCCAGTAAAGGCCTCTATGCGAACTCTATCATTTGAATAACTCATTACATGTGTTGTTTTATTAAGTTATTAAAAGTTTTGAAGGATCAGAACGAATTTGATTCCATCTTAATGAGTTGCTGATTGTATGCCAAGTACATTTAAACTACCACTATACGAAGTCACTATTAACATCAAAGAAGGAACTGAACGAACCTGAAGTATACAAGAAAAGGATTAGGGTATCATCCAGGAATTTACACCTCTGGCGGAGATGGCCAGTAATGATTTCAACTAAATAACTTGGAAGATAAAAAGGAGAGATTATAAACTTGAATTACGTCACTAGGCCTGCCATCTGCCACCTAGTGAGATAACACACAGTAACCAGTAACAGCAGCGCGGTTACACGATATCAACTACAGATGCAGACGTTTTCTGGTGTTTATTGAGGAAGATCCCAGAACACAGCGTTGGTTCGAAAGTAAATATCAAATAGCATCTCAAAAATTATAGAGTGTTCATAGTCGTCTTCCTAGAGGCTGGAATACATTCTAAGTCGTCAGTCATTTATATAAAGTCCTAAGTTACCTGTTTGGTCACGTCATCAAGTATTTATAATAGCGGGTTGAGAATCACTGAGCTAGCTTCTTGTTAAAAAAATCTGTAGTTAACTTTATTGTTCTTTGCTGCAATTCTCATCAGGTTAAAGGGGCTTCTGTAAGTCGAAAGTTGTAATGGCCCAGTTTCTAAAAATGGTTAGAAGCACTCTTCCTATAATGTTCTCATGAGTAGTGAGTAGCCTAGCATCACACTGAGATTGGTTGAAGGTTTATAAAGTCAATGGTCGAAACGAAAGAATATCATCATTATAAAGTCTCTTGACGAAACGAAAGTTACTTTCTCCTATCTCACGTGGTAACTACTAGTTAGAACTTAACAGTTAGTTATCTCAATATCCCAGCTGCAGCAAGAGTGCCATGCGACCTGAAATTGCACCTATCGTCAGTTTTGTCCAACTCCTGAGACAAGGGAAGCAAAGCCACTAAAACTCAATGGAAATTTAGAATCACTGTGCTGGGGAAAATCGTGTTGGCGTAGAATGCAAGACATGACACAGCCACAGCAAAAGCTCAGCCACAGAACGAAGAAATGAGACCTGCATCATGAGCGCTTGTGACTAGCGGGGAATGCATCTCTGTGAACCACACCTGAACCCCCAAAGAAAAGTAATCTTTAGAGCCAAAAAGGTGAGTGGCCAAGCAAATATACAAATAATCATGGAGGAAGACATACATATTGCACTCTAGGGAGGGAGATGTCTGCAGCAAGCACCCAATATCTCCAATGCCAGTCAACCAACATATTCCATACGAGCTCGGGCGTCGCCTCGATTACCAAGGACCGTGCAAGAGAGATAAATCCCCTGCTCCTTGTGAAAAGTCAGCGAAGGGGAACCTTAACATTTTACAGCTAAATATAGCTGGGCTACAGAACAAGACAATCGAGCTTACAAAAATACTACACGAACATCAAGTACAAGTAGCCCTTCTGCAGGAAACAATACCCCCACGGAGACAAATTAACATCATGGGTTATACACAGTACAAATGTGAATGCCTGAAGTGCCAAGGAATCATGACCTTAATCAGAAATGATACCCAAGCCACAGTAACCAACAACCCTGCGGCGGATATCGACCACCAAGTAATAAAGCTATGGGGCAAAGATAACACCAAGTACACACTGCACAACATTTACTGTCCCCCGACCTCATCAAAAGATGTGCCTGAGTTTGAACCCATACTAATGAAAACTGTCGTAGCTGGTGATTTTAATGCTCACATTCCTGCTCTAGGATACTGGCGGTTTAACAGTAGAGACTTAGAGGTTGAGGAGCTGTGCAGCAGTACCAACTTAATGCTACTGCAGAACTTGGAAACTCCACCAACACTCCTACACAGGGCACACGGCTCGACCAGCCGGCCGGATCTGACATTTGTTTCAGCTGACATAGCAGAAAATAGTATCATCAAAGTCTTAGAAGATGTGGGAAGTGACCACCGCCCTGTTTTAACAACTATTTTAACACAACAGATGACGCAGAAGTCCCTGGGTAAACCATCCTGGAACTTCAGGAAAGCAGACTGGAACCGCTACGGCCGAGAAACTGACGCTGGGTTCAGTCAAATCATTAGAACTTATAACATTAATACTGTACTACATACAACAACATATATACCACAATCCTAACAGCTGCCAAAAAGTGCATCCCAAGGAGGAAGCATAAGAAGTATAAACCTTACTGGACATCCGAACTAGCTGAAGCAGTCAAAAAGAGGAGAGAGGCTAGAAAGAAGGCTGAAAAATACCCCACCACCCTAAATAAAACAGAGTACAACAGGTGGACAGCAAAAGTAAGTGTCATGAGAGGGTTGATTATTATTGAAATTATAAGATATCCTGGACAAAAAGTTGTATCAGGTGATACCAGGATAGTGCCAGATAAGAGACTGGGCTTATAAGAAATACCCCCTTTTCTGAAACGAATAAGGGTGTATCGACATCAAAGGTAGGATCAAGCTGTATAAGTTTCTAGGTATGATGATATTATGTGTTCCTAGATTCCTATGGGCTTCCTCTCAAGATCCTCCTATGATTATATTATTATTATTGTTGTTGTGACTCTGCTAGGGGTATGTACTAAATTATCTACCAACAAGAACTTGAACTCAACTTAAATAATTAAGTAAGTCTGCTGGTAAATATTTACAATTTATTTTTACAGATCTTATTTTCTTCTTGAAAATCTTTAACGAAAATCAAACTTCACTTACAAAATTAAATAAATAAGCACTTGAAAATTGTTCAATAAAATTTATCACGGTCTCTGAAGTCAAAGGAGGTTATCACTGGATTGACTATGCCCAATATGGGTCATCATTGAATGTCTATAAGCTTTGAGTGACTGGGATACGCTAACGTGGCCTTGTTTGTAACTTATCTGTAGAATGCAGCTGGTTCTTCTTTGGTCCTGGAAGTACAGTTACTGATCTTCCTCCAGGCAGTAGGTACTATCTGATTGGCCTTCTGAACACAAAAGGCACCTGCATCAGGTGTTCCCTCAGTAGTGGTTGACCTTATTATTTGTAGTTGGGTTTACAGGATATAACCTGAAACGAATTAGAGGTAACCCCTATATTGACCATCACTATCCCACTATCACAAAAGTTGGGGATGATAGACAGTTTCAGACAGTGTGCCAGCAGATGCACAGGACATAGTACAACAGTAACAGCCAAATCCAGTTCACTGTGACCACAATTTCCTCTAAACCCTTAGTTAGAGCCATTTGTCCATGATCCGCCTCCATACAATGATTAGGTCTAGTATAAAACACTAAGTAATAGCTTAAACAATCCAGTAAAAAAATTCAATCGCTTTCATCCTTCCTTACGTTCCTGGTGTGTGTCATTCCATCAAGAAATAATTCTTTAAATGATTTTCTAAACATACAGACACGCTTTTGCCGTCATTCTCAATTATTTTGAATATTTCACAAGGCTGGCTTTTGCCTCCAGAATTATACACAGGCCTGTAAGTCCGCCAGTAACACCGTAGTTTTCTAACACATTCTACACACTTCCTAACGCACAAATGAATTAATCACTAAAAATACATATATTTATATGTATGTATATATATATATATATATATATATATATATTCTTTCTTACCCTCAGACACATACAGTCGAGCTGTTAATGGTTATAATGGTCTGCTCTCAGATGCAGAAGGCAAGGCACTATTCACTAACACTTTTTGCGCTCGCTGTAATTTTCAAAATATGACTGGCCTATTTTCGTTTTAGAACACCGTTATTTATAGTCCGAGGTCGGACGCCAGATGCTCGCTAGCATTTGCATCCAAAAATATTTGTAAAATCTGCCTAGGTGTGCAAATCGGGAAAACTAAGAATTTATTTATCTACGTTATTCCTTGAGCGATTTTCTAAAGCTTAAAGCACGCCCTGTATTATTCTACATCTTCCTAGGTAATAGTCTTTTACTTTCCTAAGTGCATTTTATTTTATGCGTACTCTAAACAGCAAAATTATGGACTAACCTGAGGCTTCGATGCATTTAACCAGAGATTTCTATCTTAATATACTACTGGTTGTAAAAGTCTCTGCACAGACGTGTAGAGCAACACCTCCAATATCGTATTGGTGACCTCTTCCTAGTTGTATTTCTTTCCTAAGTCTGTAATTAATTGTCATCCTCCACTCGTTTACACAGATTAGACCTGGCCATTTTGACTGTACAATGCTTTAGTAAACAAGGCATACAGGTACCTTCTTATTGGTCCGTGTATCAAGCAGTTCTTACAAAGTATGGTGCGCGGTTTGGTTAGAATTACTCAGAAGGACGTGTTGTGAAACAGACCACTTCACGACAGTAAAGTATGTCACCAAGAAGAATAAGCAGGAGACTTGGAACGAAAATTGCAACAAACTAGATCTAAAAAGAGAAGGAACAAAGTTTGGAGACTCCTCAGTAATCTCGAGGGAATCAAGAAAAAGACAAACCCAACACCTATGGTGGATGGAAGTGGTGATGAAGTAACATCAAGCAGCAAGAAAGCCGATGTCTTCAACAATTTTTATGCCAGTGTAAATAAAACACAACAGATAAAGAAACTAGACGAAGTGCTCCTAAAGAACACATCCACGCGTAACATAGATCAGACCAATATGGCTACGTTCGATGATCCGTTCCGCCCACAAGAACTGAGAATGGCACTACGGAAACTGGCCAAAAATAAAGCTCCAGGAAAAGATAAAATTAAAAATGAGATGATTTGTCAACTAGGACCAAAGGCAAAAGAGACACTTCTATGGTTCATCAATAGAACGTGGAACGAGGGACAGTTACCATCAGCATGGCTGACAGCAACCATCATACCTATTTTGAAGAAAGGGAAACCACCGGGAACACCAAGAAGCTATAGGCCCATATCCCTCACTTCATGCTTGGGTAAGCTGGTCGAGAGAATGGTAAACAACAGACTATAATGGTGGTTGGAAAGCTGGAACCTTCTTGACAACAACTAGGCAGGCTTCAGACGTAAGTGCCGCACAGATGACCCCCTCTTCAGGTTCACACAGAATGTGATGGATGGCTTTCAAGAGTGAAAAAGCACGACAGCTGTGTTCATAGACCTTGAGCAAGCCTACGACAGAGTTTGGAGAAAGGGACTTTTGCTAAAGATGAGAAGAATGGAAATAGGAGGGAAAATTATTGATGGATACAGGCCTTCCTAACAAATAGAACCATAGCTACCAACTATGCTGGTGCAATTTCACGGAAAAGAACGCTGGAAGAAGGACTGCCCCAAGGCTCTCCTTTAAGTTGCACCCTTTTCCTCATCTTCATTAATTACCTTGCCAAACATCTGAATGTGTCAAAAACGCTGTTTGCTGATGACCTTGCCATCTGGACTACTGATAAATATCCCATGATAAACAAACCCTTCGTCAACTATATCTCGACTATGTGAGATCAGTGATAGGCTATAACCTCCCCCTCCAGACCATTGTGAGTACTAATACCATCTCATCACTGGACCGTGTGCAGAACCAAGCTCTCAGGTTAATTTGTGGAGGGATGAGATCAACACCCACAACCGTATGTGAGATAGATGCCAATATATAGCCGCTGGATATCAGGCGTAAAAGAGCACTGACTGAAGCTGTAGAGAGATACAGGAGACAAGAGAAAGAACACCCAAACAAAGTACTTATTGACACTTGGAAACAAACACGAAGACTGAAACAAGTATCTCTCCTGGACATAGCCAAAGAGGAAAATGATAAACACCATCTCCCACAAGAGAGAGAATTGGGAAACAAATACTTTGGACCACCCCCTTGGGAAAACTTCCATCAACCAACTGTCAAAACACAACTGATAGATAAAACGGACAACAAGGAAACACTACCCACAGTCTTGAAGACGTGTGCCTTGGAGACCATAAACAGCTACCCAACATCAGCAATCCAGGCCTACACAGATGGTTCAGCTTTCAAGACCACCTCTTTTGCAGGATATGACGTCTGCATATGGTACCTGGATGGATCCTCTTATGAGTTCTGTGACTCCTGTGGTGAAAATTGTTCAAATTACGAAGCGGAGGCTGAGGCCATCAAGACAGCCATTGATTTACTACACCAACAGTTTGACTTTATGGAAGGAAAGCCATCAGATATAGTGGTTTTTAGTGACTCCATGTCTGTTCTGGAGGCACTTAAACAGACTCCATATCTTCTTCTTCCTCGTTCGTCCTGAAAAGGATGTTGTTTGCGTTGTGTCCGTTTACAGCAAAGCTGTGATACTTGCACCTTTCGGCCGACACATCCGACTTCAGCATGGCATTTTTTTGGGACCGGGTTTGCCTTACCTCTTCGATCCCTACTCTCTCAGCCAGACTGCAATGATGCAGCCTGTTTCCAGGACCACCACTTGGAGGTGGAGTAAGGTCTTGGTCAGCTCTGGTTCGCTGACCCTGATGCAAGCAGTCAAGCTATGAGTCACGGACTGCATTCATCTCTCTTGCTGCGTCTTCGGTCCTTCCATATGAAAACAAAGACATTTTTCTTATAGGAAGAGCGGTTCACAACTTGATCACAGCCTACTCCATCAGTGTAATCCTACAGTGGATCCCTGGACACAGTGATCTAACTGGAAATGAGACAGCTGATAGACTTGCAGAAACAGGAGCCTCTAAACAACAAAAGGACAGACCCTGCAGCATGAGAACAGTCAAACAGATTCTCAGAAACAACACAAGGGAAATCTGGCTGAACAGATGGGCAAACGGGCCGACTGGCCGAAATGTCTTTAATGAAATGACATGCCCAAAAGACAACGACAACATAAACTGACTCAGCAGGAGAAATCAAAGTCTTATCTTTCAGTTCTGAACAAGACACGCCAGAGTCAATAGCCATCTTAACCGTATGTTGAGTTCGTTTTATGGCTGAGTACAGTTTATACTGGTGAAGAGGTAGCTTCAAACGCGAATGGTTAAAATGAACGAATGTCAACAATATTCTTCCAACGAACTTCAACAAGTAGTGAACTGGGCAAGTACTGGCAGTACATAAGTCGGTGATGACTGTACATCGATTTTATTCAACATGACACAGACGGAGTGGACAAGACTAACATCGTCACAGGCGCAAAGATCATACATCAGCATAATGGTAATTACTTTTAAAGTTCCTGAAGATTCTCTACCATAAAGTCCTCTGACTCAAGTGACTAAGGATCACAAAACTGTTACCGTATAATATTCTTCATTCAAGTCCGTTGACCTTCTCTCAAGGACGTCTATCATGGTAACGTATTCATACTCCAGGATAAAATCTTCCATATCATACTTCACAATCCCATACGTTCTCCAAAACATAACGTTAGATAGCATATAGTTTCAAACAAAGTCATACACGATAATACGAACAGGTTAGAGATTCCAGTTGGCTAACCTCTCCCATTCTATGCCACGCTTCTGGCATTGTTGTAACAGCATATTAAAACATGTGCATAAGGTAATCAATAACTTCTTCCACTCGTAGGAATCCTTCTTCTACGATACAAATCCTAAAGGCAAACGACTCTGTAGATCCATTCTAGGAATAACATCTTCCCGCTAGACTAGTATTAGAGCGGCCTTATAATACAGCTTTAAATAAGAAGTGGGGCGATAACTTACGTGACATTGCTGCTATTGGTTTCGACCTGAAGACCAATACAGATCACTAGAATAAATGGCTTTCCATAAACATGCCATTGAATACAAATATAATATAACAATCATGGACATAAACAAGTTCCATGTTGCCCCTTCAAAAATGACGTCACAAATAAATGTACGTAACAGCTCCCTTATTACCTCCCCTTAAAAAAATTAATTCTATTAATTTTTTTTGAACTAATTACTCGAGAGAGGTGAGTCAAAAACTACAACAAGATATGAAATGCATAAAGTTATATCATATTAAGAAAAGAATATTAAATTGAAATCAATATAACTAAATGACAGTATGCATTAAAGCACACATCCACACTCGGCCTACTTTGGAACGGTGTTGTAAGAATCGAAGTAAAACAAGTTGAAAAATGAAAATGCAGAAACCACTAAAAAAAAGCTGATAATAAACATCAACTAAGTTTCAAACAAAAATTTGAAATCATATGTTTCAAAATGAAAATGAACAGCAACACTGATGATAATCAATGATAAGAGAATCAATAGAACAGAAAATTTTAAAATACAACATGCAAAATGAAACAAAGCATAATTAAACACTTTAAGAAGCAACACACTTACTATTTTCTAACACTAGTAAGTTTGACTAGTTATCTAAAAGTGAGATATCATGTAGTGGGATACGTGAATACACGTATTGCGAGAAACTAATAAAGTTAGTAGATGTGTGATTTATAATCAATCAAATAGATTAAGTTGAATTAATCTAATTTATATATTCCTTAATTACTAACAAATAACTAGTTAACAATATATTCTAAATAATTACAATATCACTATCAATATGTCACTGTTCCGTTACAACTAGTTAGTAATCGACGAGATAATGTTCTCAATGTTCCATACACGATATAATTATATTCTCTAACCAACGTTATGTAGTGTAATATGTTCCATAGGAATAACAAATGTATATTTGTCGCTCTTAACAATACGTTTATGGCCCATTTTATTCACCACCATCCCCTTGATAACGTCATATAGACACTTCTTTATTAAGATGGCAACAGTTGGTTAAGAGCGACAAATATACATTTGAATTATTCAAAGAACTATTACCATTTAATAACGTGGACCAACAGAAACAATATTTAAAGTACCTTGTATGTCAAACATTGAGTACATTATCCTCGTCGGCACAAAAACTATTTGACAGCGAACGTGCAACATATTGATAGTTGATATTGCCTAAATACTTAGATTATACTTAGTGTAAACTAATTCCGGAGCCGTAAGTATATTACGGCCAATGAGTAATATTATTTAGAGATTAATCTCACTAAAGTTATTGCACCTGCCTATCCAATCCCCCACAGCTGTAAAATAAGGAAAAAATGAGGGCCTGCGCAAGTAGCATAGTATGAAGCAAGAATCCAACAAACTTGAAAAAACTGACAAAAATATCGATTTTTAGTGGAACCCCTCCCCACGTGTTAGAAGAATAGGAAATTTATTCGCTACCAATACGCCCCCTAAATATTACGCCCATGTTTCATTTTGCATGTTGTATTATTACGAAAATTTTCTGGTCCCCCAAAGATAAAAATTTACTCTTATAGGTTTAAAGATTATAGATCAGTGTTGCTGTTTTCAGTTTTCAGTTGCGAAGACGGACCTACAGACCATTGCCCCCCCCCATTACCCTTTTTTTTTGTCCCCTTTAGCGCCTGGAATTAGTTGAACCCTTGAGCGGATCATCGATTTTTGTTTTAAAGCCGCTTAGGGCGGAAACCAGGAAATTTTTTAACTAACCCTCCTACCCACCCCCATTGGGGGGTGGGGTTAGGGTCCCCCGCCGAAGTATGTCCCACTCCTGGACCCCCATCACTAGGACCCCTTTTATATTGATTTCAAATTGTTTATTCTTCCGCTTTAACGAGGGTAAAAAACGCGCGCATATCCGCTCGTGTCTGTAGTTCCAAACTCACCTGCTCGGCGAGAAAAAAGTTCGAAAACCCATAATTCCGGACAAACGGAACCCACCGGGCCCCTTTTTTAAAATTAGAGAAAAAAAACGATAAGTCAGGGGAAAGGTGTTTTTTACGTTCAACAACAATATTTTATTTCTAGGGTGTAAGGTGGGTAAAGTCCCCTTTTCGGGTTCCCAGCCAAATTTTTAAAAAAAACGCACCAGTCCCCCGTGAATAATAGTTTTTTTATTAATATTTGGTGGCGGTTTCGAAAAAATGATTCGCGCCCTACCTGACCGTTTGCCCCCCTAAAACGGAAGCAAAAGTGAAAGTATTTTGCGTTTGTGGACGCCCACCGGTAAACCTAAGTTTTTTTTTTTTGTGGATTATTTTTTGGTGAACCCGTCATTATTTGAATAAAGGGGGGGCCCCCCAAAACTAAACATGGTAACTTTTTTTTTTAATGGTCCCCCCCCCCCAAAAGAAATTTGTTTTATCTTAATATGTTGTATTCAATGCCCCATGTTTTTATGGAAAAGCCCCATTTTTTTATTCTAGTGGGAACTGTAATTTTTGGTTGCCCCCCCCTTTCCAGGGTCGAAAAACCCCCAATAGCCAGTCAAAATTGGTCCACGTAAAGTTTTATCGCCCCCACTTCTTATTATTTAAAGCTGTTAATGTATTAAGGCCGCTCTAATACTAGTCTAAGCGGAAGATGTTATTCTAGAATGGGATCTAACAGATGTCGTTTTTTTGCCCTTTAGGATTTAGTATCGTTAAAAAGAAAGAATGAATTCCTCGAGTGGACGAAAGTCATATGATTACCCTTAAGAAAAGATTTAATATGCTGTCTAAAACCAAATGCAGTAAGCGTGGCATAGATGGAGAGATATTAGCCAACTGGAATCATCTACCCTGTTTCCGTTATTATCAGTGTATAGACTTTGTTTGAAACGAAATGCTAATCTCTAACGCTTTACGTATTGATAACGATACTTTTATTTTGTCAGCTATGTTATGGAAGATTTTATCACTGGAGTATGAAGAGACGTTACGTCATTGATAAGATTTGTCCTTGAGAGAAGTCAACGGAACTAGAATTAGAATGTACTTTATACGGTAACTGAATTTTTTGACTCTTTAGTCACTAGGAGTCCTGCGGGCCTCTAGAGTATGTAAGAGAATCTAAGTCAGGAATTTAAAAGTAAGTTTACCATTATGTTTGATGTATGTATCTTTGCGCCTGTGACGAAAGTTAGTCTCAATGTCCACTCTTCGTCACTCGGCTAGTCATGTTGAAATAAAAATCGATTGTACACGTTATACCCCCACCGACTTATGTACTGCCAGCACTTGCCCCAGTTTCACTAGCTTGCTTGAGTAGTTCGTTGGAAGAATATTGTGTGACATTCGGTCATTTTGTGTACCGCCCATTCGCGTTTGAAGCGCTACCTCTTCACCAGTATAAACTGTACTCTGCAATTTCGCGCTCGGAGGCTCCACGCCCTCATCGCTCCAGTACCAGTCTCTGACATCGAGCGCAGTCGCCGGTTGCGACCGCCTTGGCGCTGCGAGCAAGAATAGTACACATACGGTTATGACTGGAGTGTGATGGCTATTGGACCTCTGGCTTGATTGTTCAGAAATGAAAGATAAGACTTTGAATTTTCTCCTGCTGAGTCCAGTATATGTTGTCGTTGTCTTTGGGCATGTCATTTCATTACATACATTCGGCCTGTCGGCCCGTTTGCCTATGTTCAGCCCAGATTTCCCCTTATTTATGTTTCTGAGCACTACTGATTGACTGTTCTGTGCATGCAGGGGTCTGTCCTTTTGTTGTTTAGAGGCTCCGTTTCAGATAGAGTCTATTAGCTGTTTCATTTCTAGTTAGAATCACTGTGTCCCAGGGATCCACTGGTCTGAATAGCAGTATTGGAGTAGGCTGTGATCAAACACTGATGATGTTCCAGGGCATGGTTGCGCTAAGAATCCAAAGTTTGGTTGAACTTTGTTTTCCCCTAGGAAGGCCGAAGAAGACGCAGCAGATAGATCAGATGAATGCAGTCCTTTGTTGTTTCACTCATACCGGAAAGTCATGACGCTTGCACAGGGTTTTCAGCGAACCAAGAGAGTAGTCACTGCCAAATCGATACCTTACTACATCTTATGGCTTTCCAAGCCTGGAGATTGGACCTGGAAACAAGCTGCATCATTGACATGTCTGCTGATGAGAGTAGGGATCGAAGGGTTAGCAAAAGCCGGTACGCAAAAAATGCCTCTGTTGAATTCGGATCAGTGTCCATGCCGAAGCCCAAATCCTATGCTTACCCGCTTCGTCACATTTTGACTATAAATGTACAAGGACCAACGCAAACAACATCCCCGAATTTTCTAGTGACGAAAACTCTTGACAGAGTACTCCATCACATGGAGACTGTTTAAGTCCAGCAGTAACATGATAACAGAGGATCGTACCACTGAGACCGCACTATATCGTGACTGGCATATTCCTTCCATAAGAAGGCAAACTGTTGGTGTAGTTAAATCAATGGCTGTCTTGATGGCACATTCAGCCTCCGTTCGTAATCCCCCGAAACAATTTTCACCACACAGGCGCATGTCACATAACTCATAACGAGGCTCCATCCAGGAATTAACTCATATGCATGTCGTTCATATCCTGGCAAAGAAGGTGGTTAACTCAATTAGTGAACCCCAAAGTCGCGTCGTAGCAAGCTGATGGTTTGCTGATGTTGTGTAGATGTTTATAAATCTCCAAGGCACAGTCTGTCAAGATGTGGAAATAAAACCAGTTGTTTGACTTGTTGTCGTTTTTAAAAGGTCATAGCTCAGTTTTCCATGTTTTGGACAGTAACGGTTGTGGAAGTTTTGCAAACCATAGGGGTAGTGGGGTCCCATATAGTATTTGTTTTCCAAATTCTCACACTCTTGTGGGAAGATGGTGTTTAATCATAGTGATCCTCCTTTGGCTATTCCCTAGGAGAGATTCTTGTTTCAGGTCTTCGTGTTTGTTTCCAAGTGTCAATAAGTACTATTGTTTGGGTGTTCTTTTCCCTCAATTACACCTGATACTCTTACAGCCTTCCAGGTCAGTGCTCTTTTAAGTGATTCCCAGCGGCTATATATATTGCATCTATACTTCACATACGGAAGTGGGTGTTGAATCATCATCCCTCCACAACATAACCTGTATGAGTTGGTTCTGCACACGTCCAGTTGATGAGATGGTAATTGTATTGTACTCACTAAATGGTCACTGGAGGGGGGGAGGTGTTTATAGCCTTCATTTTTTTCATAAAATTGGGGATCCGTCACATAGTTCTATCGCATATATAATGACTGAAAGGGTTTGTTTATCATGGGATATTGTATCGTAGTCCAGATGGTCAAGGTCTATCAGCAAACAGCGTTGTGGACACATGCAGTATTTGGCAAGGGGTGTAATTAAGTCTAGATGAGGAAAAGGGTGCACTAAAAGGAGAGCTGTGGGGCAGTCCTTCTCTGCAGCGGGTTCTTTTTCCGTGAAATTGCACCAGCATAGTTGCGTAGCTTATGGTTCTGTTTGTTAGGAAAGGCCTTTATCCATCAATAATATATTCCCTCCTATTTCCATTTTCTCATCTGTATACTGCAAAAGTCCTATTCTCCAAAATCTGTAGCAAGGCATTGCTCCAGTCTATGACTCCCACAGCTTTCGTGCTTTTTATTTCACTACATGAAAGCCCTTCCATAGACATTCTGTGTGACTACTCTTGAAGGAGCGGGTTGTTCATCTGTGCGGCCACTTACGTCTGAATCCTGCCTAGTTGTTGTCAAGAAGGTTCAGCTTTCCAACCCCCACATACATGTGCTGTTGATTTTACCATTCGTGCGACAGCTGTACCCCAAAGCATGAAGTGAGGGATAGGAGAGCCCTATATCTTCTTGGTGTTCCGGTGTTTCCGTTTCTTCAAAATAGGTTATGATGTTTGCTGTCGCATGCTGTATGTAACTGCTCACCTCGTTCCTTCGTTATATGATGAAACCATAGAAGTGTCATCTTTTGCCTGTTGGTCCTAGTGACAAATCATACTCTTTTTAATTTTATTCCTATAGCAATTTTCCTGGAGCTTTTATACTATTGTTGGCCAGTTTCTCGTAAGTGCCATTCTCCAGGTTTCGTGTGTGGGTCGGAACGGATACATAGAACGTGAGCCATCATTGTCTGATCTATGTTACGCGTGGTTGTTAATCATATATGCCTCTTCGTCTCTAGCGCGCGCTTTATCTGTTGTGTTTTATTTACCACTGCATAAAAATTGTTGAAGATCATCGGCCTTTCTTGGCTGCTTGATGTTACTTCATCACCACTTCCATCCCACCTATAGGTGTTGAGGTTATTCTTTTTTCATGAATCCCTCGAGGTTTACTGAGGGAGTCTCCAAACTTAGTTCCTTCTCTTTTTAGATCTAGTTTGTTGCAATTTGTTTTCCAAGTCTCCTATCTTTTTCTTTCTTGGGTGACATTTACTTTACTGTCGTGAAGTGGTCTGTTTTGCACAAACAGCCTCTCGAGTAATGCTAACGCAAACTCGCGCACCTTACTTTGTAAAGAACTGCTTGATACACGGACCAATAAGAAGGTACCTGTATGCCTTGTTTACTAAGCAATTGTACAGTCACAAAAATGGAGGTCTAATCTGTGTAAACACGGAGTGGAGGATGACATTTAATTACAGACTTGGACAGGAAAAATTACAACTTGGAAGAGGTCACCAATACGATATTGGAGGTGTTGCTCTACACGTCTGAGAGAGATCTTTTACAATACCAGTAGTAGATTTCGCGATAGAAATCTATGGGTTAAAGGATTCGAATCCTCAGGTTAGTTCCATAATTTTGCTGTTTAGGACGTACGCATAAAATAAACAATGCCACTTAGGGAATGTTAAAAGGTACTTTTTACCTACTGTGAAGTAAGTAGCAAAATACTAGGCGGCTTTATAGCTTTTTAGAAATCGTCAAGGAATAAACGTAGATAAATAAATTTGTTAGTTTTCCTCGTATTTGCACACCTAGGCTGGAATTTTACAATATGTTTTGGAAGCAAAACGCTAGCCGAGCATCTGTGCGACCCCGCTCGGACCTATAATTAACGGTGTTATAAAACGAAAAGAGAGGCAAGTTCATATTTGAAAATACAGGCGAGCGCAAAAAAGTATACGT
>JAMPIV010006979.1:237500-260213 GCA_024509875.1 Oreohelix idahoensis | reverse complement strand
CTTGCGTTCTCCTCAGAGAAATCACGCTTACGTGGCTGATCACCGTCCACATCTTCTCAACAGAAGGACGGGTCATATAAATATAACTTCTGCCCGAAATACGGGTTTAAACTCCACGAATCATGGGACTGATATTGGAAACTCGGCTTGCTAAACCAAGCTATGACGTCGACTAAAAGTTTGGCAACACGTGCGTACCGAATAACCCTTACTCACACTAGTGCACAATCGTGCGCTAACAAAATAAAACTTACAAACAATTAATACTATCATATACGCAGATGCGCAATGTTTTAACATGGTAGGACCACAGATCATTATACCTGAGACTACCAATATGTTAAAACCTGTTACGGACTAAGAAAGTCCGTTACAGCTTCCTTACACACCCCGCCAAAAAAAATTAATTAATTCTATTAATTTTTTTTCCTTTTTATACTACTCGCGGAGAGAGGTGAGTCAAATTTACATAATCATGTTTTAATAATACATTATGATATCTATTTTAATCAATAATGAAAAAATGAACATGAAATGTAAATCAACTCAACTAAATAAAAGGTATGCACAAAAGCATACAACCACAAGAGACCGACTTTGGCACAATGTGGCAAAAAAAATGAAATAAAATAGAGTATAAGAAATGTTGAATTACAACGAATGTAAATGCAAATGAAAAGAAATGTTAAAAGCAATGAATTAACATAAAAGAGATGAGAATGTCTTAAAAGTGAATAAGTGAAAGAATACAAATAAAACACATGTATAGATCAACACACTTAACCGTTTCTCTAAAACTGATTAGTGGTACTAATTAAATTACGAATGTTAAATCACTGTACGTAAAAAGGGATAAATACCAACTTTCGTCATTATTATTAACTATTTCATAATTAAATAAATTAAATCTTATATTAATTACTTAAGATTTACTTGTGAACATCGAATGAATCGATTTTTTCTTATATTCACACTGTTCTTAATTCATAGAAGTTCCGTAAGTACCATTATCATGTGCTGGAGCAGTTAATAATGAACTAAGTTCCGCTCAATGAAAATCCAAGCACTCGAAATGTTATTTCCTTAAGAAGACATTATCACTGTTCAAAGTTATCTTCACAACATTGTCATAGGTAAGTGTCTGTTATTTTCACCATTATAGCAATCTAAATGAACGTTCATTGTTATTTTCTTTACTAATCAATGTAGATTCTAACTCGAATGAATGTTAATGACTCTAATAATCAAGTTGGTATAAGTAGAAAGTTACAATTGACGAGTTGTTTGTGTAGAGGTTCGGTTTTCTGCAGGGCGCAGCAGCTCACTTGACTCATTCGGACATCTGGACAAGATGTCAGCCAGAACATTCTGAGAACCAGGTATGGATCGTATGGTAAAACTATACGGTTGGAGTGCGATCGCATACCTTGTAGATTTGGATGATTTCACATCTTTAGTGTTGAGAGCAGTAAGAGCTTTTTGGTCGGATTCCACAATAAAGTGTGATCCCAGTAAGTATCTTTGGAGTTTGGTTATTGACCAAACAAGCGCCAGGAGTTCCTTATCCAGGACGGAATACTTCTGTTCTGTTGAAGTTAACTTTCTAGACACATAGAGAACTGGATGCAGGGTGCCATCATATTCTTGGAGTAATACGCTTCCTATTCAGTAATTAGAAGCATCACTGCGCAAGATAAACGATAGATTTGGATTAGGCAACCTTAAAACAGGAGCATCCGAAAAATTTTTTTAATGATGTCTAACGCGATTTGATGTTCGTTAGACCACCGAATCACGTTAGCTGCACCTTTCTTTAGTAAAGAAGAGAAAGGCGCAGTAATGGTAGACAGATGAGGAATGAATTTCCCATAAAACTGTATTAATCCTAACAAAGACCGTACTTGTTTCTTTGTTTTAGGTGTAGAAATGTTGAGGATCTTTGAGACATTACTGTCCTTTGTGTATAACATACCACGACCAATGCGGTGACCCAAAAAAGAAATGTCGTGGAAACCCACAAATGCCTTCGATGGCTTAGCTGTTAAGTTATAATATTGCAATGTGGACAGTAATGTGTTCAATCCTTGCATGTGTTCATCCCATGAGTCACTGAAAAGACATATGTCATCGATGTAAGCAATGACATCGGGATGATGAGACAGAATTCGACGCATCATGCGAACGAAAGTGGCAGGTGCGTTCACTAACCCAATTGGTATAAAATTCCATTGGAATAGGCCCCGTGGGGTAGAGAAAGAATCGATGACTATACAAGAAAAGAAACAATAACTAGTAAAGAAAAGAAGTGATGACTGCATAGGCTGAGTCATCAAAGAATGTGATATCAAAATCCAATATCAGTAGGTTAATATCTGCTTGACGCAGAATCAGGAACCAATTGTAACCTTAGAGAATGGTGGTGAAAATACACACCATTGTCCCGCTCGATAACCATGCGAGCATCTCTGTTGGATCTGAATGTAACCACGGCGTCATCATACTTGTTATTGGTATGAGGTAATAGACGTACGAACTTATCGTCCGCCGTGTAGTTGAAAAAATTTCCAAGTGCCTGCCAAGAAGTTCTTTGTGGCAGATTTTGCACAAGGATGGTGCAAGAATGTGCACCCCTACCAATATATGTGGTACCATAATCACCAGAATGTAAATAAGGTTTATGGTTTACCTTAGTCCTTTGAGGTAAATCATAATATTTATTATTTCTACATGTAGAATTATTGTTCTTAAATGTACCATACTTTTGTACTTGAGTATGACTACTTACACCCGACAGAGGTGTAGGTGTACGGCATGTCGTAGACACCTGCTTGCTGGGTAAAGTTAAAAACTTGCTGACAACTCTATTGGTTTTACTTTTCTTATCCGAGTTACAACTCTTATTTGTATTAGGGACATCCTTTACCTTTTTTTCAAACATAACCTTTTTCTTACGATCAGATGACTGCTGATCATGTCGAGGGAAGATATGTGTCCCATGGAATGACTTACTAGTCTTCACAGGTAGTGTTGAAACCTTAATGTCATTCTTAGGAATGGATGCATGTCGCAAAGGTTGTAACGAATTATCAACAGTGGCGTAGTGAACAATGGAATCATTTTAGATGCTAGATTCCAAGACCTTAGCATTACATAGCAATTTAGCAGTATGTGCATGTGAAACAAATCTAGGAATAGTCGTAAATGCACGGGCATCATGTATATTTCGCTCTTCCCAATCAGTAATCTGCTGTGCGGTACACTCTTTAACCCCATGTATGCGGCCAAGTATAATATCACTTATAGGTGCAGGAAGAAGGCATGCGTGAATTTTTCCTGAAAAAAATGGTGTATGAAGGTAAACTATAGCTGTAGGAAAAATCTCCACAGTCCCTCCAAAATTCACGCACTTCACGGTCTTGCCAGTAGCGCAGGACGGATCTATCAATGATTGCCTGATGCCGACAGTGGTGCAGCCTGAATCAAATAAAACAGATGCAAGAATAGTGTTAACATATCCGCGATGAAGTTGAAGGCATCCTGTTCCGTCATGTGTAGCAGCCGATGTGGCCGTACAAACCGTCGGGAGACTTGGCAAAACATGTCCGCACCGAAGCGTCGTGATCGCCTTGGGCTGGAATAGGGTATTACACTCATCACAAGACTTGACCTGTTCGAAATCAAGAGAACATGACATAGCACTATGTGCATTAACATTATTATCCTGTTCTTTGTTAGTCTGTGTATCTCTCAAAGCAACATTGGAGTGTTGTCGTGGCTTGCTCGAAGATCTATCTCTTCGTCGCGATCGATTTTGGCTATTATCCCCAAAATTGCTAGTATTTGCATTTTTGTTTACGTTAAAATCACGGTTAGTATGACAATTACCATTGTGCCATTGACCATTCTGTCTATTTTGATAACCTTGTCTGTTATTGAAAGATTGTGATCTAAATTTCCCATTATGATGATAATTATTGCTTTGATTATTTCCAAAATTATTTCGATCAAAATCTCGTGATCTGTGAGATTGGCCCCAGGAAACATTATAAGGAGTAGATTGTTGGAATTGTTTCCCCTTATTAAAATTGAAAGCATTGAAATTCGCGTTATTTCCCTTTTTAAGGTATCTGTCGTTACTTAAAGAACGATGTCGCGAATAATTATTCTGTCGCATAGCGAAAGCAACCGGCAATTCATCCTTAATCAAAGAATTGCTAATTTCCATATTCGGATGTGCTGTGCAATATTATATACAGCTTTGCTGCATGTCCTTAATGTTAGAATGATTACGTTCATGCAAAAAAGCAAGAAACGATGGGTTTACCGAGGACAAGACTTTATCGCGTAGCAATAAATCTCTTAGTGCGTCATAAGTTTTATCTGTTTTGGATAGTTCAATCCATCTGTCCAATGTAAGACTTATATGTGTAATAAAATCGCTAAAATGCTTTCCACTTTGTGGCAGCAGAGATTTAAATCTCAAACGATATTCATTTTCTGTCATTTGATATTTAGTAAGTAACGCAGTTTTGAGAGCTTCATAATTATTTTTATCAGTAGCAGTTGCCATATGATATACTGAAACAGCTTCGCCCGTAAGTAGTTCTGATAATTTTACACAGTACTGTGCTTTATCAACGTTATAGGCTTCACATGTTGCTTCGAACCTATGTAGGTAATGAATCACATCGTCTGATGGAGGATTAAATTTTGGTAATATTAGATGAAAATTTTTTATATTTCCGTGTTTGGATGAAGTTTGACCCTCATGTGTTTTCTGAGAATTAGCTTCATGAGCTAATCTAAATTGTTCACATTCCATTTCCTTCATTTTTTTGTTCATGTTGAACCTGAAGCTGATATTTTCTTGTATTTTCTTCAGCTATCAATCTCCTTTCTTCCATTTCCTTTTGCTTACCTTCCATTTCAATTTTAAGTTGCCTTTCTTTTTCCGCAGCTTCAAATTGTTTTTGTTCCATTTCAATTCTAAGTTGTTTTTCTTCAAATATCCTTTTTTCCTCGTTTTCTTCAGCCTCAAATTTCAAATTTTCTAACCTTAGAGTTTCTAATTTTCTCTGTTCAGATTCCATCTCTTGAGCCTTTTTATATTCCGCAAGTGCGAATACTTTTACCTCTTCAGGAGTCATCTGAAGGGATTTAGCCTGTTTAATAAAATAATCTAAGGTAGACATTATGATCACCAAGTAGTTAAAGTACTTTTTTCTTAGTAAATATTAATCCACCAATGTGCAACAATTTTATCTAATCACTCTAAGAAATGTTACTCGTTCATGTCCTAGAACGGTATGCCATATCAGTTAATTTTCAATTATATTAATAATCAAGAAAAATAATTTATGCAATGCAATAATATGATAAGACAAAATCAATAGACAATTACGACAATAGTGACAAGACAAGATAATTAATGACAAATGAAAACAATCGCAGAAATCAAAAAAGTTAGAATGAAAAAAATAAGAGATAATTTTGCAGGAAGTGCAATGATAACTACGATAACCAATTAAACAAGACAATTGACAACACAGTGTATAAACATAGTTTTGTAAAAAACTGAACGATAGTACGGTGAGACTGGACGGATGATACAAACAAAATACATCATAAAAATAAAGTACGGATAAAAATCACTACGAAAACTACAATGAAACTGGACCTCACAACTAAACAGTCAGGTGTCACAGGCAACCAGACACAGTGGACCTAGAATCCTTCTATACTCACGTGTAGGAACATTCCACTGAGGGAAGTCTGCAAATAAATTCCTAAAGAACACTTAAGACGGACCTGTGGTGAAACTGGTATGTTTCCGTCATAAGTCACCGTACCCAACCTCCCACGAAAAACATTGAACATAGAACACGCAACATGAATAACAAAGCAGTGGACATATATGCAAGATAAGGTGCAGCTAAAAGTAACACGGTGGAGTGAACACACAATGTTTTTCTACTTATCTTTCAAGGAGAAAAAATTATTTCTTGCATCCGGAACTGAATGTATGAGATTTGTTATGTTAATTGACTTAACACAATGTCAGTGTCGAATGTCGAAACTGGAAGTTGAGGTTCGACGTTGTCCTTGACCTTCAGATAACTGTCGTCTTGATTCCACGTGTATGTTGACGTTTCCTTTTGAAGATCGAGGTATTTCTCTTCAACCGATTTATTTGACTTTGAGAACGGTCCCTTCTTGAAAATCGTAATTTCCAAACCACGCTGGTTCCACCAAGATGTAGAGGTTCTTTCTTCATGGGTCGTTGTAACTGACAACTTGTATTACGCGAATGGTCCATCTTAAACAATGTGATATTCAGTCAAATGGAAATCCAACAGAGAGAGAGCATATCAATAAATGCAAAGACTGTAGTGCAGTATACAACTCGTTGTTGGAAAGTTCATTCAATTTATTGGACATAACACGGTTGACGAGCGGACAACATAAGATCTTGACGACTGACGATTAACGTTGAACAAAGACGGCAAAATACGTAGAGTTCATGTTTACAATCCAATTAGTTCTTTCTATGCTAGAATTCTTCTTGCAATCAAGGACAGGGCATACGGCATTCATATCATAGCATACAAATTGAAGATGAGGCAGTTAACATTATAATGTCACATTCCAGTGTACTGTGACCTTGGCAATGACAGTGAGATCCTCATTATGTTTTCTTACATCTAAGGTCTCTTTAGTAAGTATGTCCTATTACTGTACTGGCCTCATGATTGATCATCATAGATTAACTGCATACATTCCTACCACAGACTTTCTGGGCGTATAACCTTAATTTATAGATAATATTTGAGTCACCTCTGCTATAAGCCGAAACTATTCCAGACGGCCGAATAATGACTCATTTCAACCAAATCCACGTTAATCCCTGCCAATCCCTTTCTAGGCTGGTCGGCTTTCAAATAAATTACATTCTTCAAACGGGAAACCATTTTGGTACCGACATGTCATCGATTCCAACTAGACGCTCGTGTTGAATAAAATTCTAATAAAGTTATTATAATACTTGCGTTCTCCTCAGGGAAATCACGCTTACGTGGCTGATCACCGTCCACATCTTCTCAACAGAAGGACGGGTCATATAAATATACCTTCTGCCCGAAATACGGGTTTAAACTCCACAAATCATGGGACTGATATTCGAAACTCGGCTTGCTCAACCAAGCTATGACATCGACTACGTGTTTGGCAACACGTGCGTACCGAATAACCCTTACTCACACTAGTGCACAATCGTGCGCTAACAAAATAAAACTTACAAACAATTAATACTATCATATACGCAGATGCGCAATGTTTTAACATGGTAGGACCACAGATCATTATACCTGAGACTACCAATATGTTAAAACCTGTTACGGACTAAGAAAGTCCGTTACAAGCAGTAAACACACAGCTTTGTAATGCCGGCCCCACTATCTGAGAAAAGCATACACCAAACCGTATAGAACAACCAAGAATTCACGACCATAGGACTGGTATTGTAAATTCATGGTTCCCTCGCCAACCAACCCGCTTAACACACAAACATGTAAATACATAAAGACATGAAACATGTGATAAAAAATAACCCTGTCAAATAAGATTCTTCAAAACTCAAGCTGCATGAATCAATAAATTTACTTATCTGTCTTTCAGAAAAAAATCCTCCTGGGTCCAACTTCTGCCTCAGGAAAACAACGATTCAATACAAATGCAGCGACCAGGGTTAGACTTAGGATTCAAACTTGCAGCCGATCAGCACCGCCATCTTGAAAATTTCTTCACTTGAACAATTAGTCATCAGACTTGAAAAATACTGCAGCATACTTGAAACAATTCCAAATTATACGTCCATAATCCCGGCTTGAGGCCACCAAAAACTGATTCGTGTCGTTTTAATTAAAGTTCCGGAGAAGGTCTCCGTGGCCAAAGTATACACTAGGGGATAGTCCAACAAGACGAATCAGCATAACTGCAGTGAGCTGACAAACACCTCCTTCAGAATTCACAAATATGCAGTTTATTATACTTGACACAAAGCTCCATGAAATCAGTTCTTGCCCAATGGCAAATGCAGTAATAAGTAGTTGTCCAGTCGGTTCATTATCAAACGCTGGTCAATGGCAATCATACAAACATTATTTTTTAATAGTCCACTGAACATCTACATGAATAGGCATACATTTCCTGAATATAATAAACCAGGGACACCTCAACTAAGTATATTGATGTCCTGGTGATGGAATGATGCAGGAAAAACACAGTATACTGCAGGAGCTCAATACACATACGTTCGCTCACATTCAAATACAAACCGCATCTCTTCTTGCAGACGATCACCTCACTTCTGCATCAAAATGTTCACGTTTGCCTCTACACCATATCGGCATGACGTCACTTCCTTTATTAATAAGTAAGTCCGTATAAAATTATCAGAAAAGGAGCTCTGTCGAGCCAACTATTAAACCGACATAATCGTTATGAATTTGAATTACAACAGTAACATTAATGTAACACACTACGTGTACGTCATTTAACACAAAGGGGAAACATTAATGTAACAAAGCATTTGTACATCATTTAACTGTGATGGGGCCATAATAAACGCCCCGAAATCTACCTGAAGTTTATATTTGTGTTTTCACTTCTTCAAGACGGCCACAATAAAGCCTATAAATAGTTGTGTTTTATATTTGTGTTTTCGCTCCTTCTAGAGCATCCATCGCGTGTGTTATTTGCGTGGCCCAATTACTATGCGCGCGCACTACACCGTGAGTGATTAGGCCTAGTGGCCTATATAAAGAAGTGCGCTGGCCGGCAGAGGCGTTTTTCTTCTTCAGTCACCCCAAAGAAACCAGAGTAAGAAGCCAGAGTCGATCTGAAGATGCCTTGAACACGTGAGTTAATTTAGTTAGAAGGTTAGCAATTGAGCACTGGCTGGGTGTTTTGTTTCGTTTGGTTTAGTTTATAACGTTTGCTTTATGTGCTTGTCGCTGATAGGGTTGTGTGAATAAATACAGCCCCTGCCTTAGAATCAAGAGTTTTATTGTTGTTCGGGTCGGTGCGAGTGTGCAAGAAAGTGATCACATATCACAACATAATCATCATCTCTCGCCCACCCTATCACAATTGGCGTCGTCGGTAGGATAGGCAATCATTGACACCGAGCCAACAGCCAACGAGCAAATATTGTAAACACCCAGCAGTGCATTCTTGCAGCAAGATGGCTTCGAGAGCCGAGCAGAGGGGAGTGCGAGGTTGCAGATCCAACACCAGTAGTGCAAAGTGAGGTACAGAGCAATGCGCCTGCGAAGGTAATATCCGTGAAAGTGCCGGAGGTAAGGCGATTTGGTGGAAAGGCAAGTCACGCTTGGCAAGAGTTTGTGAAAGACGTAGAGGCTGTGTGGAAGGTAGTGCCCTTTACTGCAGAAGATAAGGTAGACGTTATCTGGAATAATGTTACACCAGTGGTATCTAGGTATCTACGGATACTTCGCGGAGCCAAGGTCAGCCCGAGAAGTTGCTTGAAATAATTGAAGAAGCAGACAGTGAGCGACAACTAGTCAATGAGATGACTAGGGATTTCCATGCCATGAGTCATGGACCTAGGGAATATGCTGTTTTCTGGGAAGGCAAAAAGCCTGATATACTAGTGCAGGTAGCCAGTATAGAAGCTCACACTGAAAAGGACGCACTCGAAGCAGAAGTATCTCTCTTAAAGTACCAGCTAGGACAGCTATCACAGACCAGTTCGCCAGCACAAAAGGAGGTGCAAAGAAAGAAAACACCATGCCAACCGAGGAAACAGCCAAAGCACGACGAGGGGGTGTGTGAGCAGGAACCTCAACTAGACCTTCTTGTAGGTGAGAGTCAGGCTGTTGACAAAGAAAGCTGTGATCTGACAGTAACAACAAACGCAGTTGCACCGACAAGGCGACAAGGGGTTTGCAAGTGTTATAGCATCGACAGGGGATGGAGGTTTATTACGCCAGATGATGGAGGTATTGATGTATTCGTACATCAGACCAAGATCTTCAGAAAGGGATTCCGGAGTCTGGCAAGGAACGAGCAAGTAGAGTTTGATAGCAAACCATCTGTCCAGAGCATGGAAGCAGTCTATGTATGCGGCATTGGCGGCCAGGAATGTAAGGGTAGTAGGAGGCAACCCATGGCTAGACGAATCTTCCAAACCACTGCAACTGCCAGCCCAACAACGTACGACTAGGAACATGACGACGAAGAGGGTCCCCAGCCGGGTTGTACCTCTTACAGAATCTGAGCCCAAAGCTTCACCGCTCAGAAAGTATCAGGCGCAGCGCCAACGGCAGAGAGTAGGTTGTGGGGGACCACAACATCTTCAGGAAGGATATATGTGATGGGGCCATAATAAACGCCCCACAATCTCCATGAAGTTCATATTTGTGTTTTCGCTTCTTCAAGAGGGCCACAATAAAGCCTAGAAATAGTTGTGTTTTATATGTGTGTTTTCGCTCCTTCTAGAGCATCCATCGCGTGTGTTATTTGTGTGGCCCAATTACTATGCGTGCGCACTACACCATAAGTTATTAGGCCTAGCGGTCTATATAAAGAAGAGCGCTGGCCAGCAGAGGCCATTTTCTTCGTCAGTCGCCCCAAAGAAACCAGAGTAAGAAGCCAGAGTCGATCTAAAGATGCATTGAACACGTGAGTTAATTTAGGCAGAAGGTTAGCAATTGAGCACTGGCTGGGTATTTTGTTTCGTTTGGTTTACTTTATAACATTTACTTTATGTGCTATTGTCGCTGATAGGGTTGTGTGAATAAATACAGCCCCTGCCTTAGAATCAAGAGTTTTATTGTTGTTCGAGTCGGTGCGAGTGTGCACGAAAGTGATCACATATCACAACATAATCATCATCTCTCGAACACCCTATCACATAACACATGGTGGAAACATTAATGTAACACACCGCTAGAACGTCATTTAACACAAGGAGGGTAACATGAAAGTAACACACCAATTGTACGTTATTTAACACAAGGAGGGTACATTAATGTAACACACCACTTGAACGTCATTCAGCACAAGAGGGACACATGAATATAACACACCACATGTATGTCATTTAAGGTAGTAGTATACCTTGATAGGGTAAAAACTCAAATTTTCCTTTCAGAATCAAACAACCATGGGTATAGTGTTAGTATGGACTTAAAATGTTTGTCCACATAATGACCTCATTAATTATGCAAATTAGCTATCCAATATGGCCGCCGTAGTGAATAAATTATACACCTTTTTTAAAACATCATAACTATGTTATCTGTACAAGGATCTGACTGAAACTTGGCAAATTGAATCATTATATATAGCGTGAGGTCATGAACTAAAATGACAGAGATTGACAGAAAGGTTAATTTTTAATGAATTTTCAAAATTTATATTTCTGGAATGTTTGATATGTGTGCCTCATTATATATGCATGATGGTCATAAAACTACAACTTTGAATTCAATTGTATCCATTTTAGGTCAGAATCTGTAAGATTATATGACAGCCAACTGTGTTAATTTTCATGTCAATTGAACGTACAGATTCAGAGATATCTTGTTTCAAAGATCACCAATTGTGCTAAAAAGACAATTCCGAGAAAACAAAGAAAAACAGAAAAAGAACTCACAAAATGAAGTTTAATGAGCTCCTGTTGAATAAAGGTCTCCTTCTACTGCAGCTGCAGTGTCTATGAATCCCCTTTTCATTGCTCTCAGGGTCTTTCCATTGCAATGTTCTTACTTGCTGAATAGATCCTGTGCAGCGTTCTCCTGTATGCTTTCTTTGCCATGGGTTGACTTGTGTTCATGTATATCGAAAAATTCTGCAATGCACTGTGGCCTTTCCCAATAGAACGCACAAATGCCACCATTTGCACATTTACTTCTTTGTTTGTGAGTAGATGAAGATGAAACATCAGGGGTATTGAAATTGGCACAGTTTGTGCACTTGATACTGATTTCATGACAAAAGCCATTCCGAGTCTCTTCGATGATCTCACTGGTCAGTGAGTACTGATAACATTTGCCACATCTAAAGTTAGCGCATAAAAACCCAAACAGTAGTTTTACATCCATAAGGATAAACCGATTTCCTCTGTTGTCATTTTTAGCTTGTCCTTCACTTTCTTGGACCTTTATGACTTTTATTTTCTTTGCTGATGAGCACAGAGGCTTTATAGCGTCACTATCGACAATAGGTGTCTCATTTTCAGGCAACGGTTTGTTGGTGTACACCCCTCCCAGTCTTTGTCTTATTTCCCATTGTGAACAAAAGAAGCTCTGCTAACTACTATTATACAGAATCAGTATAAAACTAGCAATAAATAGAGTTGATGTTGGTGAAAATGCACAATGCATGTAACAAATGTTGAAATTTACGATCAAAGCTTTCTAGACACACACTTTTGAAAAATTCATAAGAAATCATTGAATTATTCCCCGTGGAAAAATTATAAATATCTTTTTCCTGTTGCCTCAGTATAATTATAATTTCGCAGTTTTACAATTACGCACCTTCATGTTGGGTCATTATTCACATGGTAACCAACTATAAACATTGGTTGCTATGCAAATCACTCAAGGGAGTGTGTGTAGAAAAACACTGATTCCTATCAAACCAGAGTATCTCTAAGCTTCTATGAATTATTTTTAGTTCAAGAACATGTTGACGATGATTTAAAGCATGAAAATGAAAATTGTTGGATTTTTATTTTTTTTAAACATTTTCTGGGTATACTACTACCTTAACACAATGAGGGAAACATAAATGTAACACAACGCTTGTACGTCATTCATAACAAGGGAGTACCATTAAGCCTACACAACGTTTGCACATCATTCAACACTAGGGTATGGCAGAGATTTTTGATTAATAAATTTCTATATTTTCTTTATTCTACACTTGTCTTTTACCTTCTTTCGCTCTTTTACCTTTTTTCGCATACGCTCGATTGTTAACGAATACTCTCCCATTCAAACCTTTGTCTTTTCCTTTCTTATTTAGCAACGCATTTTATTGCTGTTACGCTAAGTTCTTTTATGAGAGAATCGAATCGTGTTAATTCGTTCTCGACAGGGATAAGAAGGAAGACTATCGTCTATCACTTTTCTCTGATCTGTTTGGCTATAGTTAATTATTCTCGGTGAAAGATTTGAGATGAAAGACATTGATCGCTGGGAATGGCCATATGAAGCAAAATGTGTGAAACGCACACTGGATGTTTTATGGCCGATGTCTGATCAGATCGAGAGAATTTACTGTAGGTGTTAAGTCTTGTTTCGGTTTCTGTGTGAGAAATCCCTCTGATTCATAGAATGAGCAAGGTAATATGTAATTATGGACGTAGGTGCTAACATCTGGTAAATGTCTGTTCGGGTTATAAACGTAACCTTCCTTTGATTTCAGATAGATATATACTCCAGAATTCTAACTTTATTCATCCAGTACTGCCAGAAAGACTAGAACCATCCAGCTTTCGATTCCTAAGATCTCTGTTAATAGAAGTATCATTTAGTTGGTCGATTGGAGATAGTTTTACTTCTGCGCTAGTGGTAAATATATATATATATATATATATATATATATATATATATATATATATATATATATATATATATAGTAGTGTTGAGTGATTTAAGTAGTAGATCGCCTATTTCATTTTCACTAGTTATTCCTGTTCAGAATGATTGAATGATAAGTCAGTTAATTTCTCTAGTTTATTGTGTTACAGTGGATAGCAAAATAGATTATAATTTCTAGCTAAAACTCATTCAGCTATAAATAAATTTAATTAAATTGCTAGTAACCAGTCATGGAATATTTTAGCTAACCGGTAAATGCACTGATTCATCATTGAGTATTGACGAGATACGTATGTATTTCAAATTCCTGATGATTGTTTTTTAAAGGACTAGAGTTTATTTCACGGGAGTTTAAACGACGAGACAAGCTCTAAGCTTATAGTTTCTGATTTAAGTTAAATAACCGAAGTGAATATTATATTTTACGCGAGGGTAGGAGGTGTGTATAATATTATGATTTAGTATTCTGTATGTTTCTTTTTCTTTATGCAGCATTTGGGTCAAGCCCAAAATCTACCAGCGGTTTTTCAGTATATATGAGAATAACCTAGAAGAAACATTTTGTACTTAAAAGTGGGTTTACGAGTTAAAAACCTGTCTGGCATTGTGTTTGCATCCAGAAGGAGACATAGTACCAATCTCACGAACTTTAAGAATAAATGCAGTAACTGGGCCTATCGAGCCTGATTATATTTCTTCCCAAAATCTCATGTACATTCAGCCCCTGTGGCGAGAAAAATTACAAACAGTAACATTTCCGACGTTTGACTAATTGTGGTGTGACCAAGAATTTTTACATTTGGGAGAAGTTACCAACCTGTCATTTCCTAAGTATTGGAAACCTCGAGATTCTGACATTATGAGCCCGTTTAAACTTTCTTACCTGAACTGATTCAAGTGACATTAACAGTAATCTGAAAATACAGTTATAAAGTGAACGCTCCCCGGAACATTGGATGAAACCTGTATCTGCAGAGCTGAGATTCTCTTTATCAGAAGAATACAGATTCACTGTAGAGGTGTGTCCTGAAGTTTGCGCCAGAAGGTGAATACATTCACGTTTGTAGGTAAGAAAGTACGTCAGGGGCCCCTGCTGAATGAATTGAGATAAAGCAAAACGAATGATTCTTTCATTTGTATATTCATTCACCCACTCTATATGTTCTTTATGCAATTTTGTTCCTAATGATGTTTTCCTCTTAGAATAGATTAACATATCAACTCTGTTCTTAACGGAAATCCTAGACCATAGTGTATAAATCTGTGACTCTTTGGGGGCTATAACTTTCTTCTGATAACGGGATCGTGGGCTCAACAGAGGGGGAAAGGATTACACCTATGGGTCTATTCTTTTAGTAATTCATTAACTTATGTGTATGTATATTTATATGCGATTTATATTCTAAATTTATGATTGTGGTGAATTTTCTTATGATAAATAAAATTTACATAAACTTATTCAAGTGTGTCGGTCAGCTCGTCCCAAAATATCTATATTCCATTGTTATAGTTTTCACGTCTGTGCGTCTAACTGTCGTCACTATGTGTGTGTGTATGTGAGTGGTGCTATATATATATTAATATATATTCTATTAGACTGTCTGACTAACTAAGTTCCGTTGTAGAGATAGGCTGAAAGAGAGAGGCGTCTCGATTTCAGGGACAGATTCTAACTAGTTTCCACCATCTCACTCGTGAAAATCTATTTTCTTTACATTACCTCTCACTGAGCTAGCACCTGTTCTAATCTATTCAGAAGGGACCAATCTATGTCTTAATTCCCCTATCACAAATCTACGACATAGAGGTACGATTCTTGCTACACAACACTTGGACGTCATTCAACACAACCAACAAAGTAACAGTAATGTAACACAACACTTTAACGTCAGTGTAACACTATAACTTATGTCATGGGTTGCCTCCATTTTCTCTGCAGTAGTAGTCCAACAATGGCCAAAACCTAGAGTAGCTAATGTGAGTCTTCAAAGGTGTCTACCTTCGCACAAGATTACTCGTGGCAGAGATGCAAATAGAAGGATGATGATGCTTCTCCCTCTTTGGAGTCTCCACATGATATTTAAGAAATCGAGAACAACGCTGAATGGGTCTGAGCACGTTAACTCTTTATCTTTCCCGCCGCCTTTTGTGGAGAGATATAATATTAGCTCGTTCAAACCCCCAACTGAATTAACAGTAAAATTCCTCTGCTTATGATTATTATTATTATTATTATTCGTATTGGCTCTGTAGATGTAGATATAACTATATATATTAAAATACTAATTCCCGCGTGCACACTTCTCTTTGGTAATAATTAATTCAACTATTATAGCATGATAAACTATGTCTTGTTATGAATGAAAAAGAGGGGAAGTGTCTTGGCCAATCAGAAACCGCGAACGCTCGCTTGCGTCGAGCAGGTCCATAATGGTAAATACACTGATGGAGATAGTGTGCATTGAAGAAAGTATACTTATTGAGATTACAAGAGAACGGAACGACGGAAAGAGATGATATTGGTCTCGTTTTGTGAACGAAGAGACAAAACATATACATCTCCAAGGAAAACGTGCTACCTGATTATATATATATATATATATATATATATATATATATATATATATATATATATATATATATATATATATATATATATATATATATATATATCACAACGGGCTGATCACCCGTTGCCAGTCACTTCGATTACGGAAACAACAGCAAATGGGTTGATTTGCCGTTGCCCTAAAGAGGCCACTAGGCGTGATGGGAAACAATGGCAAAGAAAACCTATCTGCTGTTGCCCTAAGACGCCACTAGGCGTAATGGCCACTGACTGCTTTGACGGTCTGTGGCTAAGGACAGAAGAAGAAGAGAATATATATATATATATATATATATATATATATATATATATATATATATATATATATATATATATATATATATATATATATATATATATATATATATGAAGTTAACGATCGTACCGATTAAAGGAGATATGGCTGGCAGTAATCCATGGTCTGGATGAACAGAGCGAGCATAGGTTATGGACCAGGCTAAGCACAGATTCCTCATATCAGGGAGAAAAGCAAAGTTTCCGCCGGTAGTTGATACCATACTCTCTCAGACATCCGCGCTCTACCTATAAAAGGAAAAGGTGTTTTCTTCTATATGTTACAATTCAAAACGTACAGAGCGCCAAATACAATTCAGAAGACAGAAGGACTGCTGGAGGTAGTGAGAGCAGAGTGCCTAGAAAGCTAATTTTCATCTGTATTCCGGGCAGTAAATATCTCCACCAATTCCTCAGTCAAGTTTGAACTTCTGAACCATCCTAAGAGGGTTACAGTTTTGGTTAGAACAGCAGGAACCCGAATTTGAATCCCCTCGTGACTCACTGCTACATTATGGAGCACCTTGGTGTGATTCTGTTCACGCACTGACTCCCTCAGGTGTGGGTTAGTCCAGTGCAGGTTCCAAATACAACTGCTGCATATACCACAAGTATAGACCAGAAGTGCTGTGAAGTTTTCAGCAAGGACTGTTGGTCTAAAATTGATACTTACCTATTAACATTAATATGTATATAAGTGTGAAATTAATTTTGTATTTCATTCACTTCATCATGTACCATGAATCATATTTCACAAGAATAATATCAAAAGATAGATGCAAATAATAAATTCAGTAATTGTACTCAGCTGATTTATTAATTTTTTATTGTTAAAGTTTGAGTTTTATTGAGTTTGTTAATATCATAGGTTAGTTACATAGCAAAGGTTGCAACTTAGGGTCTGACTTTACTCTGAATACTTTTTTGACGCAGATACCTTCACAGCCGTGTCTATCCTGTGATACCAGTGCTCATGTCTGACACTGGGACTATACTCTTTTAAACTGACTTCTTTGTCTGAGAGATTCTAACATCAATACTAATAAAAAAAAACTTTCGCTACAACTATGAATTTGTAAAAAACAACATATACAAATTTAATGATCAATTACTTTAACAATTGTAAATAAATAAGAACTGGTGATTAATAAAAATTAAGTCTGATCATGGAATATATCGGCTTTCGTAAGCTTAATTTTAGAAAAGAAAGTTCTTTGTTTGGCCAGTTAAAAATTGGACTTGCCAAAATGCTAAGATGCCGATGCTGCTGGTTCCGTAGATTCGTCTTTGTGGTGAGGCACGTTTCCAGATCAGTCAGGAAGTAACCGCTCCTGGTCAAAGCAAAAATCTTCACAACCAGTGGAATGTAGGTTTCAAGTGTCAATTACAAGCTTTAAGCCACATAATATTAGTACAGCAAATGGTCTCTTCGGGCCGTACCACAAATAGTCGGGTCGCCCCGGGCTGGTGCCACAAACTATAAAGGAATAAAAGAACAAATTCCGCTGCAAAGTCTTTGTTTTCCTGATGTTAATCAGGCGCCTTTACCGCAGTTTGTTTTCTCAGATTTTTTAATCTCCCTGAGCGTATATCGTATCACTATGGGCATGTCAGTTAATGTAATGAAAAATGTGTGACTAATCAGCGGCAGTGGCTTGTGTCTGCATTAACATATTAAGTTTACATACATTCACAAAATGATAATATACAACTATGCCCATGTTGATGTAATCATCACTAACTCCCTGTTCCATTCGGAGTCTGAGGTTACTTATGCTTTTGGTTCTTCCTGAGAACTAACATGAAGCAATCACCAGAGCTTGCTGTGGTCGTTCATGAATGTATTCTTTCTACATGCTGAGGTTGCCAGCTTAGTACGAATCTTTAACAACACTAGCAAGTATAAACATGTCAAATTCAAAGCATACAAAATATTTAAAACTCAGCTCAATAATTGAGAAATCTTAGACTTCTTACTCAGGTAAATAGTCTTGGCAACTTGTATATATGCCTAGAACACACTTCGGGGTATTTCGTTCTATTAAAAATCCCTCTGCGAGTAAGTGCTGTATAAGTCCGCTCTCTGTATGAATAACTTTGGGTTTCCTTGCTGTAGTGTTCAGAAGAGTTCCTGTAAGTCCGGTACTATATGAAGTCAGAATCTTAACTGCTATTCTCTCCTGGCTTCAGTCTGAGCTGTCTACTTGACGATTCGGGAAATTCAGTGCTGTATGTCTAAAATATTCTACATTATATTTCAGACTTCACAAACGCACTCTTGTTGTCTGCTACTTGGCAACTCCCAATCAAAGCGATTGTAAATGACAACTCGAATTGCCAAACCAATGGCATTCAAAGTACATGTTATGGTAGAGTAGGGCTTATGGAATTTCTTGCATGACTCATACGTTTGAGAATTTAAACAGCCACTTTCCACATATGGAAATGTGATTTCCGTAAAGTGTTGTCATAGTTTACTTATATCACACTTCCAGCTCATTCTTCAAAATGTCTTCCAAGATTGCGTTTATCTATAATCACCTGTCCCAAGCAATTCCGAAGTCTGATTACTTAGTTTATCAGACTCGGCCAATCTCCTGTATCACATGGCTTATCGCAATCCGACTGCCTGCCTAGACAAATCGTGGTCTATACAATCAAACCCGTATTGCAAGTCTATTCTGCTATCGGATCGGAAGTGATTACGCAATCTTGAATAAACCCTTTATGCTCGCATTTACCTGTAGTCAACGTGGTTTTATTACGTTTAGTGATTCAATTAATCTCTCGGGGATGGGCGATTGCCTAGCCCTGCCATGCATCGAAGCGTGAAACGTAAACAATGATAGTAGGGAAAATAGGTAACAATTCTGAGTATAGGTTAGGCACGAAATTATGGGCGTTAAATATGCCGAAATAATAGATAACACAAGCGATGAGAAGACATTTCGAAAATGTAAACCAGCCGTAATGTCACAACTTTAGTGATATATAGCCTTAGTGTATGGGACAGTCAGTGAAGACAGAACACAGGTAGAATGTGAATATATTATGCAGGTAAATATTCAGAAACTGAAAGATCCATACCTTAGTACTCAAGCGAAGCGAAATTTAACAAACAAACAAGCGTTCTTTCAACTTTTCAATTTTCAAAATTAAGCTGGCGGAGAAAAATCTATCCTGACTGTAAAAGTACAAACTGTTCAATCTTTGCTCATGAGACATCACCCACAACAAAAGACCAGACATCAACCAATAGGAACCACGGAACCACGGCCTTGTTAAAATTAAGGACAAAATAATAACTTCCTGTTTTCGTGATTTTCCGCCCGTTTGTAACCGCACACCGCCTAAATGTATCCTTTCTTAATTAAATTGTTAAAAATTAATGCGACCGCCATGTCATTATGGCTATTTCCACGGAATTCATGCGGTAAAGTTTAAAAAGAAAAAAAAAAGAAAACAAAACCTATTGTCTTAGCCCACGTGCTTTACTTCCCCTTTTGCGTTTTTCATTGTTTTGTTGTTTTCTTTTCAAATCCCTCCTCCAAAAAAACACACATACACTCACAAATACACACATAACTAAACAATTTTTTATGTGATATAAAATTCTTGCACGGACAGAAAACTGTGGCTCCTGCTTTTAGAAAATGGATTTTTGTCACTCAGTTAAAAACCAGGTTTTATTTAAAGAAACAAATGATCAATACTATTTTCTCTAAGGCTAGCTTGCAAATATTGTTTGTCATGTTTTTTTTGTATTATCGATTTCTTAATTTTATTTCTTCATAAAATATATGTAGAATTGTCTTCCTTCTGGTAAAGTAGCTTCCCAAAATATAATGTAGCTTTTGTTGAAAATACAATATCAAATGGTAATTATACACACCACTATAACGTTAGGGTTACACATCATTATCACATTGGTGCTACTCAACATTTTGATCTTTTTTTTTCACAACGCTGTGAAGTCAGTGCTACACAACACTATCACGCTCGTGCTACACAACATTATATCGTTAGTGCTACACAACACTATCACGCTCGTGCTATACAACATTATATCGTTAGTGCTACACAACACTATCACGCTCGTGCTACACAACATTATATCGTTAGTGCTACACAACACTATCATGCTCGTGCTACACAACATTATACCCTTAGTGCTACACAACGCTATCGTGCTCGTGCTACACAACATTATACCGTTAGTGCTACACAACATTATACCCTTAGTGCTACACAACACTATCATGCTCGTGCTACACAACATTATACTTTTAGTGCTACACAACGCTATCATGCTCGTGCTAAACATTTTTTTTTTTTTTTTTTTTTCTATAACCAGCGGCTAAACAATATTATGCCTCTAGTGCTACACGACGCTATCATGCTCGTGCTACACAGAATTATATCGTTAGTGCTACACAACACTATCACGCTCGTGCTATACAACATTATATCGTTAGTGCTACACAACACTATCATGCTCGTGCTACACAACATTATATCGTTAGTGCTACACAACGCTATCGTGCTCGTGCTACACAACATTATATCGTTAGTGCTACACAACGCTAACATGCTCGTGCTACACAACATTATACCGTTGGTACTACACAACGCTATCATGCTCGTGCTACACAACATTATACCGTTAGTGCTACACAACGCTAACATGCTCGTGCTACACAACATTATACCCTTAGTGCTACACAACGCTATCATGCTCGTGCTACACAACATTATAACGTTAGTGATACACAACGCTATAACCTTAGTGCCAGTGCAAAAGGGCTTTGGGAACATCTGGACGAAGCCTTGGCAAAAGAGTTGGATAAAAACCTGAAGCAGATAACTTTGGAGAAGAAGCTGAAATCTTCGGCGACATAATATATCTGCACTGTCGCAAAGTGTTCGGAGTGAGGGAGGCAAGGGAAAGTAACCCACCACGAAAAAGTAGAAGACAAATTAAAATAGAAGAAATCAGGAAACAGAAGAAGCATGCCCGAAAACTGTTCAAGAACGCAGTTGCCACAGAGAAGGAAGGGTTACGACAGGTTTGGGAGCACCTGAAAGGCCAACATAATGCCCTTTGTAGAGCGGAAAGGTTGAGCAGGAAGAGAAGGAAGACGCGAAGGGATAGGGAAAGATTCTTCAGGGAGCCCTTCAAGTTTACCAAAGGACTGTTTGAGCAGCCAAGATGGTACGCTAAACATCAAGAAAGAAGACCTGGAAGAACACCTTAGAATGACATATTCAGATGGTCGCAGAGATGAGCCGCTCAGCAGCATGGCAGGCCTTAAATGGCCGAGTAAGCCAGGAGCTGAATTTAACACCAAGCCCCCAACGGTGCAAGAGGTAGAAAGCATTGTCCAGAAAGCTCGGTGCAAGTCAGCCCCAGGTCCTAATGGTGTTCCATATGTGGTGTATAAGAGATGCCCTGAAGTGCTCAAACGACTGCTCCGTTTACTGAAGAATGCGTGGAAAACCCTCTGTCTTGTACTGTTCTCATTCTTCTATCATTTATTAGACACCGTATTACGGTCTTCGTCTTGTGTGATGTAACCTATACTGTTATATAGGAAAGCGGCAGATATGATTGTGTTTGTGATTAGTCTAGATCGTTCATAGGTCCATATCCGGTGTTACGTCTAGAGATCGTGCTAAAGATCCCTGTCCACGAAGCACTATTTGTATGGTGCCTAGATGGCAGGATAGATAGTAACAATTCACTCCCGTAGCGGGGCGGTGTTGTCATTCGCGTGGTCCTGGGCTTGAGTCTGCGGTACGGCTACCGCTTCTGTTGTTTTTCTGTGACCTTCTTCAGCCATCTTCTGTGCCCTTCCTTTTCTTTTTTCTCAGCCACTACTTGTTACACGTTTCAGCTCTGTTATCTTATCATATCTTACCACTCCCTACGGATACCTGACCGCTTGAATTGTTTTGCAGCAAGGTTGACATAGTTGTTTGTTTATTCGCTAACCAGACGGATTAGGAGTCTACATTCAGCAACATTCTTATTGTTAACTCAGACTTTTACAAGACTTTTTGTAGATAACAACCGTTTGATTCGTGACCATGGATGGAAGAAATTGCCACTAACTCATGTTGTTGAGTTTTCCAATATGGATAACAGATGGTATTTGGGATAGGTGTTAGTCGCAAAAACTA